>JAWWMK010000001.1:12133279-12176085 GCA_035047105.1 Galeopsomyia nigrocyanea
AATGAATTTGTTTTGGAGAAAATTTGGAAAAACTTTGGGCCGATAAAACAGAGCCCGCGGTAGGTATCCGAAGTCCAATTAAAGTCGAAGAAAAAAAATCTTTTTTCCATATTGAATTTCACTATTAAATTCAGCATTCAGCGTATCTTGATATGACAATGAACTACCTCCCCTTAATCATACACCATTGTAACATACCAGTGGAAAAAAGGCTGATGCAAAGAGTAGAAGAAGCCAGATACGTAATGCATAATTATAGTATTTGTTTTGGTAGGGCCAAAACCCCGTAAGTTTCTCACAATATATCGCTATTCGCCATGAACGGTAATGAAGAGATTTCATTTTCTCAGTTTTATACGTAGAGCAATGCTCGAGAATATTTGAGGCTTTACTACTTATATTTATTTCGAAACACGTATAAAGGCAACTTGACGCTCCACATCGACTTTTGCGATTAAAAATGTAGCCAGGTGCTGTACAAATCTGACCTATTTTAAATGTGTTTTCGCTTTTTAATTATTCGGTATTTTGTAAGTAAAGTTTTCCATTAAGGAAGCTCTAGCGACAACTTCGGTGCAAAAAAGATTTATAATAATAGCGTGGCAAGAGAAATCCATGTGACGCACCAAATCAAATATATTATTCACGGCTACAGTACGTGTACTAGTAAATGCACTTTCAGTCCTAGAAGTCTCTCACGAATAACTCAAACGTATTTGTGATATCTGGTGAATCAGTGAGCATTTCTAAGCAACTCTATAGTTATATCTAAATTAGAAAATGGCATTTTTTCGTTACCGTTCATGGGAAAGAGTGATATTTTTCCAGAAACTTGCAGGATTTTGGCCTTATCAGAGAAAAGCTTATCATTACTTTATGTTCATTACTTTCTTTCTTATTGCGTTATCAAATTATTTTGTACAGGTATGCCATATCACATTTTTACAATATTATCACAATGTCGCTGATATTCTGATCTCAATTCTGAAAAGTTCGATCGGCATTTTAGGTGGCAAGGATGATAAAAGAATGGGGCACTAATTTCCATATTGTCGTAGAAAATATAGTTGAATTAATGTTAGCCATCAGTTTTCTCATTAAGGTCTTTGCCAGCTTTACATTTCCGAATAACGTAAGAATTATAATTTGAATATTTCCAATGTTATAATAAACGTTCTCGATTAACAAAAATTTGTTTTAATATAAAGAGAAAAAAAGTTTATGATACAGTTTTCAAGTATTTTGAAACTATACGCGATCCAGAAGAAACTAAAGCCTTAAGAGAACATTATGATTATGGACTCCGATACTGGTTCATCTATACAAGTAGCATTTTACACTTTTTAAAAGCAAAAAAATAAAATTTGTTTTTTTTTTCATTTTAAATAGAAATGACAATTTTCAGTTATTGCAATGGTTGCTGTTGCAGTCTTCCCATGTTTACCAATCGCGAAGATGTATTTCGATCACATTTTCATGGGAAGTGAATTGCAAAAAATTGTTCCAATATATGTTGAGTACTTCGTAGATGAACAAGAATATTTTTATTTGATAATGCTCCATATAGTGAGTTCCCTTGCTGCTGGTTTACTTGTTAGCTTTGCTTTTGATCTTAGCTTTATCATGGAAGTACAACATATATGTGCCTTGTTCAAAATTATTACGTAAGTATTCGGAAAGAGCTGCATTGCTGCATTAATTTTTCAAATAGTAAATAGAAAAATTAGAAATTGAAATTACATAGTGAAATCCAAAAATTATATTTCACAAGCGCACATTTTTACAATGTTTTTTTTCAATACTTTTTCTCACATCCAGGATACGCTTGAAAAATACGTCAAAAAATAAAATTGATTGTAATAAATCGAAAATTAACACAGAAACACATAACTCGATTAAATCAGCCATTGATCTTCATGTTGAAGTATTAGAGTAAGTTTTATTTCACTGTTCGCTGCGAGCAGCAAACCCTTAATTAAGTGTATTCAATTGTAGAATGGTGAATTTGATTGAGAAGACTTACAATTTGTGGCTACTTGCATTACTTGTATTGAATATGATTGATTTTGGAACAATTCTATTCTTAGTGAGTATGTCGCTTTCTATCCCACTGTGATGCAATTAAATAATATGTAAATGTTTCGTTGTTTTACAGTGTCATTCGAATATGCACGACCCATTACAACTCACAAGATATACAACTTATCTTGTCGCAATATTAATACATTTTCACATGATTTATTCACGAGGTCAAATGATCATTGACTCAAGTTCATCCGTATTCGATGCATGGTAGGTACAATTTCCACTTTTTTAGATTCTTCGAATCGAAATATTAAATTAATTGTTAAAATTCAGTTCATTTCAACTTCAATGCTTAGTCATTGCAAAGCTTGCTTTAATCACTAATATGCGTCATTTATTTGTAAGTGTGAAAATTTGTTTGTAGTTATGAAAACACCTGGTATGTCGAGAACAAGTCTTTGCGTCAAACATTTTCGATAGTGATAGCACGGAGTTTGCGACCCTGCCAGATAACAGGTGGAAAATTTTTTGTGATATCTATACAAACATATGGCAAAGTAAGTTAGATTACTTGAGCGATAGTTATGGGTCTAGATTATCAATATAAATTAAATGTCTATATGCACTTTCAAGATGTTGAAAGCTGGCTACTCTTACTTCAATGTGTGCAAAACAGTCGATCAATAATGGAATGGATATAAGATTATAACCTGTAGCGTTTTACACGCACAGCTCGCAAGTGGACCTATATGATTTCGTTGATACTTTTTGTACACACCTGACCAATAACTGCAAAAATTCCGAGAGGGGGAGAAAATTCAAATATTAAATTGAAGTTATGCGTTCGGTTACGTAGCAACGAAGATAGAAGCTAAATTAAGTGTCTAATCTTCGTTGGTTGTAGCTATGACAAATTTTGGGCATGACAACAAGAAGACTACTGTTTCTATACGAGTGTGCGTTTGGAAAACAAATATTAATTTATAATCTTCATCAAGATACGTTAAATTGAAGTATAATATTTAAAAACTTTTTTTTTCTGGATTCAATTTACACTCTCATTAGATCAATTCACATGCAGTTTATTGATTTATGAATTAGTCAAGAATATTCCTTCTTTTTTATTTATAAGCATTAATATTATTTGTAGTTCAATCGATACTTCCTCTTAAATTCATGTATTTTTATTAGATTTTTCTCTCATCCAATGTTATTACCTATCTACTCTAATCCATTTCGTTTACATACATCTACATTATAACACTACTTGTTTTATAATCGTTTGCCTTACTACAAACGTCTTGTATTAATGTAAAGTATAATAAAAAATATATTAGCAGTAATTTTACAAACAATGTCGCATTGTACTTATATTGGTACCGATTTTTTAAATTGATATTTATGATTATAATTAGCCACCTCTATCATGTAATCTATACGTACTAAAGTAAATAAAATTTTGAGTCAAAAACTAAACAGATTTATTTTACTTTTTGATCATTTTTCAAAACCAATGATTTAATTGTCAATACTGCGAAAGATAAAAAATGTTGATTTGCATTAGAGTTGGTACGTACATACATTACTCCAAACCACCTGTGCAATGTGCGGGGACTTATTGCGGGCTCTACATCGCTTGAAGCGAAGACAGTCGAAATAAATGTCCATCTGATTTTATATTTGAAATTGATATAATTACTGAAATTGAATGGATTAATTGTTATTTACACTTTGCGTTTGTATTATATGTTTCATTGTCGACAAAAAAGATTTAGAATAAAAGCGTTATAAGGAAAGTCCCCGAAGGACACACCAAATCTCCTCACAATACTTGCATCTACAATTTTACCGACTGTAGTCTGTTATTCTAACTCAATATCAAAGTCACAAACATAGGCTTCAGCAAATTATTTTTTTTTCAACAAGTGTAAGAAGTAGGATAGATATTTATATAATGCATAGTTACTGTGTTTTTCACGTATCAGAACCTTTCCAGTCATAATACCGAATAATTAATGCGCTGACGTCGAAAACAAAAGAAAAAAACAGATTTATATTTCATATGGCTAAACTCCGGATAGTAGCTACGCTTTCAGTTTTAATAGTTCCTTGTCGGTAACTCCAACATATTCGCTGTTTCTAGTAAATCAGCGAGCATTTTTAAACAATCTAGTTATAACAGTTCTAAAACAAAACCTCAAGAAAATGACATTTTTTCGTTACCGTTCCTGGGAAAGAGTGATATTTTTTCAGAAACTTGCAGGATTTTGGCCTTATCAGAATAAAATTTACAATAACCTCGTGTCCATTATTCTAGTTTTTGTCGCGGTATCAAATATTGTAGTATATGTATGACACATCATTTTCACAATATCGCATTCGCAGTGTCACAAATGTATTTATCAATTCTAAAAAGTTCGATCAACGTTTTAGGCGGCAAGGATGATAAAAGAATGGGGCGTTAATTTTCACATTATTGTAGAAAACATTATTGATTTAATGCTTATTATGGGTTTGACTAGTAAGGGCTGTGCTTGCAGTGCGCTTCTGAACAATGTAAGACTGTTAATTTGAATTTTCATTATGTTATAATAATCGTTTCCACTTAGTTATATTTGAATTTCCAAAGAGAAAGAAAGTTTATGATACAGTTTTCAAATATTTTGAATGTGTACGCAATCCAGAAGAAACAAAAATCTTAAGAGAACATTATGACCATGGATTCCGATACTGGTGTTTTTATACAAGTAACGTTTTGTAATTAATAAAAAAAAATAATTTTCATTTTTTTTTCATTTTGTAGAAATATAATTTTTTCAGTTACTCCTATTGTCGCTGCTGCAGTCTTCATATGCTCACCAATGGCGATCATGGTTTTTGAGTATATTTTCAAGGGAAGAAAAATGGAAAAAATGGTTCCAGTCTATGTTGAATACTTCGTAGATCAACAAGAATATTATTATTATATAATGTTACATTTAATATTCTGTGTCTGTGTTGGTTATCTGGTTTCCTTTGCTTTTGATCTTAGTTTTATCATGGAAGTACAACATGTATGTGCCTTGTTCAAAATTGTTACGTAAGTATTTCGAAAAAATTTCAATGCGGCTATAACTTTTCGATATGTAAATTACCATGACGTCCTCGGTATAATAATAATTTAAGCAGTGGAAGCCAACAATCATATTTTATACACTTACACTTCAACGCAATCTTCCTTTCAATGCTAAACTTATTTATTTCGACGAAAATGAATAAATATACTAATTTTAACTACATTTGTTTTTCTCGAAAAACTATAGGATTAGACTGAAAAAGACGCCCAAACCTAAAATTGAAGACAACAAAAAAATTTGTAATTTTGCGAACATCAATGCGGAAGCGTATAGCTCCATTAAATCCGCTATTAAACTTCATATTGAAGTATTAGAGTAATTAGTTTTATTCTACAGATACCGCGAGCTGTACCTTAACTAATTGTAGAGATATAATTATTGATATTGAATTGTAGATTGGTAAATTTGATTGAGGATTCTTACAATTTCTGGCTGCTTTTAATACTTGTAATGAATATGTTTGGGACTGGAATAATACTATATATAGTAAGAGAGTCGCCGTCTTTGCTGTAACATGCTGCAATTGAATAATTTGTGCATACATATTTCATTATTTTATAGTGTTATTTGAATGTGCACGACATACTCCAATTCATAAGATATTTAACTGTCCTTCCAGTCGGATTTATACATTTTACCATGATTTATTCACAAGGTCAAAAGATCATTGATGCCAGTTCATCCGTATATGATGTTTGGTAAGACGTCTGTATATTTATCACTAATTCACCCACAATGTTTATTTTTGTAATTATATTTTCGGCTTTAGCTTTGAAAATTCCTGGTTTGTCGAGGACAAGTCTTTGCACCGAACCTTTTCTATAGTGATGACACGGAGTTTGCGACCCTGTGAGATAACCGGTGGAAAATTTTTTGTTATATGTACACAAACATATGGCACAGTAAGTTAAATCACTTGAGAATGCTATGCGTATAAATTATCAATATAAATTAAATATCTATATACACTTTTAAGATGTTGAATACTGGCTACTCTTACTTCAATGTGTGCAAAAAACTCGATCATCAATTGAATGGATAGAAGATTACAATCGTCAGCGTATTTCAAGCGCATATCAAATGGACCTGAATAATTTATAGTTCATTCGAGAAGAAAAGGGCATCCAAAAATTGTTAATTTGCCATGGAATCGATTGCTCCGAAAATTTTTTATAGAAAGCTTAGCTTCGCGACAACCCGAGGGTCGAGATAATTGTTTCATGAAAGTATTACTATTGTAAAGTCTTATCAGAACAATATTTCCTACATACTGATGCACCTATAGTTTCAATAATGCAATATTGCACACAAATGCAATATTCATAACTTTTGTCTTTTTTGGCCTATGTAGACCCCATAGTAACGAATACTTACATGGACAAATTTTTTTCATTATCTACATGTGAAAAGCAAAGTGCATATTTGTATAATGTATAAGCACTGTGTTTTGCGCGCATTAGAAACTTTCCAGTCATACCTATATTACGAAATAATTGAAGCGCTCACGGTGAGAAAAAAAGAAAGAATAAACTTATAATTCGTAGTTAATCGTTAATTGTGTGTTGATAGATACACTTTCAGTTCTATGAATCTTTAATGATCTAAAACACGGTATTTGCCATTTCTAGCGAATCAATCAGTTTTTCTAAGCCACTTTTGTTATGATAGCTGTAATAATAGGAAAATATTTTTGAAGAAACTTGTGGAATTTTGGTCGTATTAGAATAAAACTTATAATAATCTTATGAAAATCTCACTGCTCCTTCTTTATATCACCACAATTATGACTTACATATGTGTGTAGTATTTAGAAAATAATTTGTAATACGTAAATAATTTATTAATTATGAAAAATTAGTTTAAGTTCTTAAAAAGTGAGAATATTTAAATAATGGGACGTTAATTTTCTTATTGTTGTAGAAGATATAAGTTTTCATTTGTTTCACAATTTTACTTCGCGCTTGTACTATATACTTCATTATACGAAAGCTAAATAAATGTTAAATAAAACGCATCCACTTTTGAATACTTTCGTGAATTTTAAAGACTTAAATATGAAGTGATTTGCACTGTACCAAAACCCCGAGAAATTTTCATTTGCATGTCTTTTGTATAAATGAGGAGTCCGAGGGAGATAAAGATTTATCGCCGTATACGAACATCCACGCCTACAGCATGTGTGCGCGTTCTAAGCGGAAGCTGTTGTCTCGCACCGTCAGTCGAAGATTCGCAGCTATGTTGCTCAGAACGCAGTACACTCGTTTTTTAATTTTTTTCGTCATTTACGTCGGCGTTAATTTGTTGATCATTCGGATCAAAAGTTCGTACATATCCAACAGTGTTTTGGCTTCTTTGAAAGCTTACAACTCGGATTTGTCGAAAAGAACGTTCAATGTGAATATCGTCAATGAAGAACGGGATAAAGTCACTGGTTTGTCGTTGATAAGAGTTGATGAAAATCTTCCTGCTTTTTTAAAGGTAAATTTACGAAAAGGAATTGTATATTCGTTATCAAGAATATACAAAAGTGAAATTTCTTCCAGGATAACGAGAAAACATTGCAACAAATATTAGATACCTGCAAAGAAAATAACTTAACAACGTCGATTACAAGGAGAAATTTTTTATATAGCCCCGAAAATCATGGATTGTATTGTTGGATAAGGAAAGCCGGTTCGACGAGCTTCACTAAATTGTTTTCCGACATGAACCATCGAATGCGCTCGGGAAATTATTACAGGTAGAATACCGATCAATTGTTGCGCGTCTGTCTGTGTATAAAAGGTACTATTTTCAGAATTTAATTTTAGAGAGATTCAATTTCTGTCTCCCAAAACAGAAGTTTCATTGAGAAGTCTGATCATAGATCCGCAAATATTCAAGCTACTGGTGGTGAGACATCCATTTGAGAGAATCGTTTCTGCATACAGGTATATTCAATAAATTTTTTATATTTGTAAAGTTCTTTGATTTTTAAAACTAATGGAGTTTAAAAACAATAGAGATCGGATAGAAGATAATACCAAGTACACGGCTCAGTCCTGGATTTACGTTCCAAAAATATTTCACATGACGAGGCCCGATTTATTTGTGACGGTTGGAATGTCTGATGAATCCTTGTCGAGAATATTCCACGAAGACAAAAGGTACAATTATCGCGGTTCATTATAAGACTAATAAATAAATTGCTAATTGCAAATTTTATTTTATGTAGGCTGAAACTAGTGCCAACTTTTAAAGAATTCATAACGTGGCTGCTGCTGCAGGACTCGACCAAAGACGATCCACATTGGAATCAGTATTATCGGCACTGCTCACTTTGCGCGGTGCACTTTGATTACATTCTCAAGTTGGATAATTATACCAAAAATGAAGTCGATTACATCTTCGACGAATTGCATTTGAGCAATGAGGTGAACTATTTGCCAAAGTTAGAACAGTCGAGAGGAGGAATTACGGGTTTCGACGAAACGTGCAATTATTTTAAGAATCTGTCGCACGAAGCAGTTGTCAATTTATACGAGAAATACAGAATCGATTTCGAAATGTTTGATTACGAGTTTGACAAGTACTTCGAATGTACGGAAGGAGACTGAATAAACATCAACTATTGATTTTTTTTTAATTTTCACGAATTTTTATTCACAAAATGATATTATGTTATCAAAGAATGATTGATCAAAATATACTTTTCGTATAAAGGAACAGAAATAAAGCTATTGATTTACAATCATTAAAATCATAAATAAGCTTAGTGTTGTGATCTACTTTGTAGATTATTTCTTTTTCTTTCTATAAGCACGTAACAAAAGCGAAAATTCGTTATTCAAATACACGAACGCGCGTTGTACCGTACAAGAAAAATAGAGAATTGGTGACAATCGTAAAACAAAAAAGTTGGAAGTAATGAATCTAGTTAGTAATCATACAGCCATCACTACTCTCGTCGTCGTCGACGATGAAACAGTCGTCATCGTCGTCGGGTGGAGCGACAGTTTTGTGTTTGGACGTTGTCGACGAAGATGACGATGAGGATGGTCCGCTCAAAGAATCCTGTTCCACTATGCAGATATCGTCGTCACTGTCATTCGAGCTGTTGTTCGCCTCGATTCTTGGTTTCTTGCTCGGCGTATCGGACATCGCCTCATTGGTCTTTCGCTTTTTGGCGGCTGGCGAGACTTCCGGATGAGCGGACTGAAAAAATAAATTTGAATTTTGATCATAAAAGTGCTTAACACGAGTTATAGAATTTTACGAGTTTAAAAGTGATATTTACCTGTCCGTTCGAGGTAGACGGTTTCTCAGCAACATTATTCTCTTCTTCTTTGGGCTTCAGATCTTCAGCATCAGCAGTGATGACAAACTCGGGCTCGGTACTGTTTGGCGCCGGCTTATCCCGATGGACGATGGTAACTTTAAGCGAGTAGTTTTGCAGGAAATCGTCGACACTCAGAATGGATCCATCGGTGATTCCCACCTCCTCGAGAACTTTGTCGTTATTCTCCTCAGTCTCTCCCTCTTCGCTGCTAATAACCACAATTCCTTTGCCATCGATCATCACATCTGGGGCTATCATATTCATGCCGGCTTTCAATACTGTGTCCTCCAACTGTTTCACAGTCATCTTTTTCAGATCAGCAGCGAGTGCCGCTGTTGGCATGCTTGCACACACGTAGCACTTAGGATTCGGTGCGTTGATACATTTTTCCGGGACGAGCAGTTGGTTCTTGTGATTCATTTTAGGCCTGAGGTAGACGGATTTGCAGTCTTCCAGTTTGTTCAGCAGCACGCGAAAGGCATGAAGGACAACAACTCCGGCTATTATCGCATTTGTAGTGGCTATAGCTGGAATGATGTTCCCTGCCATGGCTGAAAGAAACGAATGAATTATTACATGTACTATTTCTAAACAATGCATTTCCACTTTTTTGCGGATACTTACATTTGACCTCGAAACGCGTCTTCTGTGGAATGCCAAAAATATTTGACCTAATGTTAGCGCAAGCAGCGACGAAGTCCATGGCAGCTGGATCGTCTTTGTCCCAGACAAGATGATCCGTCGCTGATTTCAGTCGGCAGGCTGCGAAGGCTTTACTCAAGTTCTTGATAGACTCTGCAAAAATTATTCCACATTTTGCTATGCTCCACTGCTGCTGATCTCGTAATCCTGACTCCTCCCTACTGCTGCTGGCAACTGAAGAAATTTTTTTTAATGAGATTTAAGATAAGTGCAGTATTGTACGATAAATCCTAAAGAATCTTACCTTCATCTGATAGATTATTCCAGTCTAATGGAACAGGTGGTCTACGCTTTTTCCACAAGTTATCCATGCTGAGAAGGTATTTGATGTCTTCATGGAACAACTTAGTGAACAACTTTTCAGGATCATAGTTTGTAGATTGAGCCCATGTTCTAGTCGATACTCGCTCAACATTTCCCTGGTCATTAGCCTCAGACTGTAAAGCACCTTCTCCAGCAGTATCTAGTAATATTCGCAAGGAATAAATGAAAAGTACGTAGCAAAATGAAGGCATTAATGAGAATGGTAAAGAAAAAACATACCTCCAGCAGCTTCTGGATCGGCTGTATCTGGTGATACATCTTGATCTGGATCTTCTTCTCCAAAGAGTTGACTAAAAAATTAACATGTTTATTTAAAAAAAATGCTATTTTATAAGTTTTTTAAATTAATTAAAACAAAAATACACACTTGAACAAATGCTTGGCCCAAACTATGCAATGAATAGGCTCACTCGGGGTGTTACGAATGGTGCATCCAGGGAATGTCTTTTGTGCTACTTTAGGAGTGCACTCGTAACACTGGGTGAGTCCTTTCTTAATTAGTTCCACCTGTCCGTCATAACCAGCAGTTCCTGATTCAATCAAAGGTATTTCTGCTGCTAAGCACATACGATTCACATGATTCCTTGCTGCCCTATTGTCTAGTGCATTCATAACAAATGTGAACTGCTTAAAGTAGTTGACTCCATACTCTGAACTGAAATACCATAGAAATGTTTACTTTCAATAACACCAGACATGTTATTAAACAGTCAAGTCTTTGTTTGCTTACGTAGTAATACTATCATGGTGATAAACTATTTTTGCATCTGGGTTGAAAGTCAGTGCAGTTTCTCGAGCCACAGCAGCTTTCGATTTTCCGACGTGTTGCTTTTGGAACAAAAATTGCCGGTTCAAGTTGCTCACGTCGATCGTGTCGAGATCAATCTGAAAGAACAAAAGGAAAAGGCGGTCAAATGTTTATACTAATTTAAACGATAAACGATTGTTGTTGTCAATTCAATTAGTTGAAGAATACAATTTCAAGAAAGTAACAAGTGTTTATGATACTCAATTTTTTGTTTCAAAACCGCGGCATTTAGAACGAAAAAGTGAGGTTATATCACGGCGGCATTTTCGTTGAGAGGCCAATTTTACTTACAATTTCGATGTCGGGAAATCCAGACAACACCAGGTTTTTCAGGATCTCACAGCCAATTCCTCCGGCACCGACGACTAGCACTTTGCTCTTGAGAATTGCATTTTGCAAATCCTCGCTAAAAACACCTTCTACTGCCGCTGCCATTTTCGCACTGTCTAGACTGAACCCAAACGGCGGTGGACAAGAAGAGCGAGTCGCGAAAAGAAGCCGGCTCTAGTAGTGCGCGGCGGCCCGATGGCCGTGTGACCTGATGGATGATGGTGAGGCCAACGCAGGCTGGTAAACTCTCGCGGATGCGCTGATTTTTTTTACAGGCAAGTCTATTATTCGAATATTCTCAAGGTGAAATGCTTTGTTAACGAATAATCAATGATTATTTATAGGAAATGTTTTCTTATAGTTGGTAATGAAGAATTTAATTTTTCGAAATAATCGATTTATATTTTTTATTGAGTTGTGACATTTTCAATATACTTTTGAAGATGTTCAATAATAAATACGTGAATTATAAACGAAAGTACGTACAAAAATCGCACTGGCACGTCAATGTAAATTATCAAAATTTTCAATCTTAACAATTTAACGAATGAAAATTGCAACTAAAGCATTAAGAACTAGCAGAATATATAAGATCACATGAAATTAAATACATTTATTGTTTTAAGTTGTTTCAAAAGCATACTTCCGAATCTGTAAGCTCTGTGAGTTTTTTTTTTGTGAGTGTATGTGTGGTGTAGATTTTTTTTTTCAAAAAGACAGCAGTTTGATGAGTGTGTATATGTGTTTTCGATTGCTATTAGTGTAGCAGTCTTCTACATTATGTTTGTACAGAGATCCCTTCAGTCACTGTCATCAGAATCATCTTGCGAGCTTTGTATGATTGCCGGCACGCAGGATTTATCACGAAGTATGCCGTGTTCAATGAGGAAACCCTCCACATCTGGAGCATAGAAATCATCTCCAAGTTCATTGGAGAGATTAACATAATTTCCAACCATTTGGCTATTTTTGTATGCTAGTAAGGCAGGTACACCTTCCTTTTTGAAGTGTTTACTAACACCAACAGCTGATGCTGAAACAAAAAAAAAGTCCCATGTAAAATCATCAGACAAACCAAAATCATAAGGG
This sequence comes from Galeopsomyia nigrocyanea, assembly GCA_035047105.1. NCBI lineage: Eukaryota > Metazoa > Arthropoda > Insecta > Hymenoptera > Eulophidae > Galeopsomyia > Galeopsomyia nigrocyanea. The sequence continues at coordinate 12,145,992 of JAWWMK010000001.1, forward strand.
CAATAGAGCACGAAACTTACCTAATATTTTACAGAATTTAACGAACGGATATTCCTGGGCAAGAACTGTCAGACAGCCATTCATAGCTTCGCAGCCAAGAATATCTTTTTGGTATATATGAACAATTATAGTGACAGACTTATCCTCCTCATCGATGGCTTTTAGGAACTGTTCAGCATCATCCAGATGGTAAACGGAGCCAAAACGTAGCTTCTCAGCTTTGGCAAGCATCTCATGCATCCTTTGTTTCTGATAAGCCAGGAGGAATTCGTCAGCCATGAGTTCAGCAAGTTCTGGATCAGACTCCAGCATCTTTTCTCTCTCTTCGTCCAGAGCACTACGGCAGGACAAACTGAGTTTCTTCATGAGCTCCAATCTCTCCCTCTCTGCTTCTGCTCTCTTCTCCGTTTCCAATTGCTTAAAACGTTGCCAATCCTAGAGCAACAAATAAAGAAAATCTTAATTATTAAAAAAAGACACTTGAACGAATACACGCGCGAAACGTGAATGTAAACATCATACCCTTATGACACCCTTAGGCCCAGTATTGCTAGAAGTTCCGTCCCACTCGGAAAAGTCCATCGACGGTTGTTTATCTGGCATATCCGAGATCTTAGGTCCATCATCCTCTCTGTCGGAGTCGCCCGAATCGTTGTCGTCCTCGCTGGAACTACTACAGTAATACTGCATCTTCTCACCCAGAATCTTATCCTCGAGCGTTGCCATGATTATTATTGATCAATTCCCAGTTACGCGATATTTAGGCCTTGGTAAACCTTGAAATTCCGAAGAATAAACTAGGCTGAATTGTTTACGGCGATTGCTGAGCAGCACGAGTGTTTTCGTTTACGACTTCTTCGGAGTATGCGAGTACATCTTGTCAATCGAAGCCAGAAAGGGTGTGTCCGCGAATGATTCCTTGATTTAGATTCGACAATTTGCAAGCACTCAGATCATTTTGTTCAATTCACGATTGCACCAAAACAATTTAATTGAAGACTTATTTGTATATTGCTGCGTTTCTGTGTTGCCTGGCCGCGTGCAGAAGATGCGTCGCAGCGTCGCCCTAAATGTACATACACATACACTGCATATATTTACAATATATGTGGTATATACACACGCAATGAGTTACGAATCTGCTTTATTGACTGGGAAATAGGGTGTGGAACTGGTGGTAGCGCTGCGAGCGTTTTGCGCGGGATTATTTTTTGAATGAGAAACGGTTTTTTTTTCTTCAACATTTACCTTTCATGCGATTTTTGCAAATGTTTTCTGGTTATAATAATGTCCCCACTGGTTAATCGTATTTTTTTAGAAGAATAAAAAATTCGTTCTTTTTAAAAAATTTCAACAACAAAAAATTGTTATATTTTTATTTTATAAAATCCTTTTTTAAAGTCTATTTTAAAGCGTTGTAAGTAAAATCATGGAAGATATAGGTTTAAAAGTATGAACGTGCAGGTGCATTGCGTTTCTTTTTAATATTAATGAATTTATCGACCGGTTTATTCATCGTGTACTTGTCGATACGTAATCACTTTATTTCTGCAATAATAATAGTTTTATCATTATACTGATGTTGACATAGTTATTGTTTTCTGCTACTTGCACATGAATATCTATCGATGTAATGAAAAATATTATTCAAAAATATTGCATTTTTTAATTTTGATTATCATTCTTGTATTATTTTTATTGACTTGTAAATGCAGACAAAAAATTTGGCATCGAAAAAGACAACTTATCTGTCGTCTGTTGCAAATATTGATAAGTTAACCGCGCAAACTTTCCACTCTAGAGTAAACTTATATATACATGGACTTGTAGAATAAATTAAAGTGATAAATCAAACATCTCAAACTTTGACCTACTTAGAATATTTATTTTTTATGACTGATATGACAGCTATTAAGTGAACAATTATAATTTGTTGTGTTCAAGTAGACGAAAAAAAAACGTAGTAAAATCGTCGCGAAACCCTACAGCAAAAATTCACTTGAATTTTTCATTCGAATCGTAAAGCAGTCATATACTTATAGTTCGACACATTACATCAGAAAGCTCGAGACTCGCCTATTTTCGCTTCTGTCGAGAGGCAATCAGTCAAGAGGTCAAGCGACTGATAAGCGACAGGAACCCCAGCAGATCTCCCCCGCACACTCGACGGCAAACAGACGTTTCGCAAGCTTCACATTTTTCCTTTGTTGATTCTTCAACTTCCATACAAATGCGTCAAATTATTTGTTTGCCTCCTATATGACGTGTGGTTTTTCTCATACGCAGTTTTCTATTTATCGTTGGTCAAAATATTTTGGTGTTCTCCGTGTGTACGTCATTTTACGCGGATATCGCGCAGATGATTTCTTGCATCTTCCAACTTTAAATGTTTGTAGCTGCGTTCTGTTTTATTTTCCTTGTTTAAAGCAAGAGTATAATTGAAAAATTAATGTGCTATCGAATTTCAATTGATTATATAATTAATTACATTTGTTATGACAAGTCGATTGAAATTAAAAAAAAATGGATAGAACGATTGTAGCTGCATTTTTTCATTGATAACACTATAAGGTCGATTGTAAAATTAATCTCGTGCGTTACGTATTGTCAGTTGTGTGGAAACTTGTCAAATCTATGATAGTGCACTATTTACTACATCTGTCACTTTCACAACACTTTCGTCCACAAAAGCTGGGTGTTGAAATAACTCGAGTCTTATCACTGAAGTAAGAACTTGAAGCATCAGTGAGAAAATAATGGATACAAACAATATATTTTTAGGCACATATAATTCTAAGTTACAAATTATTGCAATTTCATAGCTACTCATTGCAAAATAACATCGATAGCTATTTTAAATTTAAATATACCTGCCACGAGATCCTTCCATTATCACAGTATTTCATCGTAAAACGCAAGGTTTCGCGAGAACAGTCCACATTATATAATTCGTTTCAATGCGAACATCAGAAGAAGAAGAAGGAAAAAAAAAGAGGCCGAAGTGGATTTTTAATCACAGGTTGATCGACAATGTGAAAACGAGTATACATATAGGTGTCACGCGTAAAATTTGAAAAACATGTTGGCTTTGAAACGGTGACATAACGCGACAAGTTGCATAAAACGCGTTTAGCGATACGGTTTTGATTGTAATGCTATATCGAGATTCGTCAGTTACACTCGAGTTATTTTCGAAAAATTTTTCAATCTCACGCCACTAACAGAGAACCGTAGGCGGTATTTTTCCCTGCAGTTGTAAATCATTCAACGTCAGGTTTTTTCTCCGTATATCTTATCGCGAAGCCCTACGCGGTAGTAAATTCTTTTTTTTTTGTTCGCCCCCATGAGATAATCAACAAGTGAGGTCCCTACATGGAAAAATTTCGTGGCCGTATCATGTATAGCTGTAGCCGCACGTTTAACTGATTAATGAAAATTCAGCACTGACTAATGATTCGGTCATTGTAACAACAAAAGGGATGGAGATGAATGATGTACGTCAATTAGTACGTACACGAGAGACGTATTATTTATGTCGATCATGACCATGAAACGTTGCTTCAATTAACTCAACGCACTTCGTTAGGTAATGAATACTTTTTTTTTTCCAGCTTTACCTCGTTTATATACAAATACATATCGACGAAATGAGAAAGACTTATAAGACGCGAGCGTTTTTCTTGTTCAGTGCGAACGTAAATATATTCATGCAGGCAACTTCAGCGAAAATTAGGGGCTCGAGTTCTCGCTTGCGCGCGGCTTTTATAATTATATTCTCGCGCAGCAAACCGCGAGGAAGAGGAGCGAGTTCAACAAACCGATATTATATCGCCCCGGTTACTTATTGCCGCGAATTATAATTCGCGCCCCCTTTCAGCCGAAATCTTTCTCTCTCTCTCTTGTGCGCCGCTTGTTTATGCGGTAGATAATCGTTTTGCAAGAGCGAAATTAGATAAGCGAGAATGACCTGCGCTGAATTTTAATATGCGTTTTGACTTTTTTTCTCTCTCTCTCAGCACATCTGAAATGACGAAAGTTGAATGCGATAACCAATTTGCTTTCTCAACTGATAGAGGAAAGTACATGTATAACTTGTTTATGTTTTTTCTTCTTCTTCTTGATGAAGATATCGTTTGCTGGCGAAGCAGATTTTGTATTGCGATGTTCGAAAGCTGCGCGTCATTCGGTGAGTAGAAAATAGTTTAAAGAATCGGCGGTACTTAATGCGGTTTTGAATGAAAATTATGATTTTAGGGCTTTATCGTGAATTTGTATTCCGACTGGAGAGGGTTAATTTCAGTAGTCTTTATGAGAAAATTGCGTGATGAAAATGCTGAATTTTCGTGTGTTTTATTGATCGAAAAATCCATGTAATACTTTTGATCTTCATATTTTACAACTCCAATAAAGAAAAAGTTTTTATATTCATGAATTTTTTTTTCAAATTTTATTTTTAAAGAATATTCAAATAATCTCTTTAGTGGATTGAACGAGTTATAGAATGAAATTTTTATTTAAAAAAAAACAACCCCCATTTCAAACCTTTATCGCCGCTGCCAACCTGACAACGGTAAAAATATATATACAGCAATACAGCCAGCAGCTGATCCGCGCAAATGCGTGTGGATTGTATACACCAGGAGCGTAAGCATAGCATCGAGTTTCCCCATTCCCCACCTTATACGCTTCTAGGACAATGTCTTCTATATGCTGTGGATCCACCTTAACTGGAGAAGTTATACAGTCTGCGATTGTGCTCCAACAGTTGACAGATATTTGAGTGTGTATGTGGAGGATGCCAACGTGAATTTTTCGGTATCTCGGCCACTTCGACTCGCTGTCACCTCACGAAATCAATTCCACATTCTCGAAGGATTGAATCCACTGTCGTGCTGTTGCGTACCTGCTCGATTCGCTTGTGTCATTCGCAGAGGCTAGAAACTATGGGGGACACTAATAACATCAGTGTTACGCTCAATGAAATCGATGTCAGCTATTTTTGCAAAGGATGCTTTGAGAAGTAAGGACTAATGCTTCTTTTTTTCTTTACTGTTATGCAATTTGTTCGAGTCGTTTCGCGTTTTTGCTGTGTATTTGGCTTATTATCTAACGAACGCGAGGAATTTCAAAGCAGTAGGTGGGACGTAGCTGCGTGTCGAATCGATCTGTTGATTCGAGCGCTCTCTCTCTCTCTCTCATTCAGTGACGTGTATAGTGTTTGGATGTAGAAGAAGAAAATTGTCGACAATTGTAATTTAATACCATTGATTGCTAAATTTGAGGAAAGAAAACATTTGAATAACTTATCGAAAATAGCGAGTAATATAATGATTACTTTATTAATTACAATGCAATATTATAGAACAAGGATAAGAAAAAATATATACTGATAGATAAAAGAAATCGGAAAGTTTTGAAGAGAGATTTTTAATGCCGATACGAAAAATAAATTGCGTCAAAGTTCTATGAGCGTAACGATGATTTTTTGAGATTATTTAAAATTTCCAAGATTTCTTGAATAATTACTGAGATTTTTTTGTAAAAAGATGTTTTTGCTGAATTCAGCTCTTCATTGAAAGATTCAGCATATATGTTTAAACAATGGAATAATTTAATTTAAACTCACAAGCAGAGCCGGATTAAGACTTGCCAAGGCCCTGGGCTAAAAATGCGGTGAGGCCCACTTAAGGGATTCGAAAACCCGAAAAAACTCGGGTAATAACTATTTGTTGGTATTTGCACTAAATATTTTAAATGATACATATTCTTATAGACGAGCGATAAAATATATTATTTTAAAAAACCAATTCAATTTTTTTCGTAAAAATAACATAACATTAAAAGAAAATGTGCATATTTATACTTGGATTGTAACTGCTATTACACTTGATTGTAATAGCAGTTACAATCCAAGTATAAATATGCACATTTTCTTTTACGTTACTAATTTTCTTCATTTGTGTAGCAAACATTATATTGAAAATAATAGTATGTTTTTTTTAATTTATATTAAGATATCGATTCAATACATAAAAAGCAATCGAACATAATTTTTTTTATCATATTAACTGTTGTTAAGGCACTTCGAAATGATGTCTCGTAATCTCAGCTTCGCTTCATATGAAAACTTTAAACAATATATAAAAAATTATTTAGTTTTCCAGCCCCTAGCTTAATCCGGCTCTGCTCGCAAGGAAAATTCGATAAATAAATTATTTTACATACTCGTTTCTCGCAATAGATTGTAGGATTATAATTGGAATGTCACATTATCCGGCCATGAATAACCTTTTTCCTTATTAACTATATAATCGACACAGATAAAAAATACAATTTTTTAAATCTACAGATTTTCTATTAGTCGCTATCAAAAAACCGAAGGATCAAGAGATAATACCAAATTTGAATATCTACAAAATAATTCCTTCAACTAGAAAAAAAAAACGCTCGAGCAACATCACGAATAGCCCATGATAAAACGGAATTACGGGAATTTCGTAACGAACTCCGCCCCCTTATACACTGTTATCAGATAAGTCGCTCATGCCTTTAGATCCGAACCACGTCACTGCGTGTGGATCACCCATGGCTTTTCGCTAGCGATAAAAATTTTCCTAAGCACCACAAAGTTTCTCGGTATACACTCTTTTTTTGGCGGTGGTCATCGTCGAATGGAACAATTCTTTTCTCCAGGAGCAAACAAGCGTATAAAAGAAAGGAAACTTTTCGCGAGCGATAAACGCAAGAGAAGAACATTTAAATCAAGTTCATGTATTGGAAAATTCTCTCTGTTTTTACAACAAATGTCAACGCTATCGGTATACTTTTAACGCGTGGGTATATCTCTCGCTTGGCGTTAACAAACACTTTGCCGTTCAAAACACCCAAGATAATGACGCTTATATACTGTGACTTCTTTTTTTTTTTTTTGCCCCTCTCCTTATGTATGAAAACAATTATTCTTCCATCCTATCGTCATAATGTGTATGCCCCCTCGAATGCCGGATGATCTATATTTCCGAGTGTGATGTCAGCGATGACAAACATTTTATTGTTCTGTTTTTGTATACACTTTGCTATACTATGTAGTGTCGACGTGTTTTCGTCACGGTTTTTGTTTTTTTTTTTCTATAACGATTGTCGTCTGAACGTGCGTAGAGATTGATTTTTTCGTTTTTATTTGACCTAGTTTGAGAAAAAAAGTTTGGCTTTTGTCTTATCGAAGGTTCCAGCGAAGAGATCAATGGCAATAGTTAGTAAATTATCAGTTTTGAGTAAGCAATTATTGTTTGGTCATAATCTTGTGATAAATCGTTTATTGAAATATAAGGTCAGATAGAAAAAATATAATTATTGCGGCTGCGAGATGGCTCTTATTTGATAAAATAACCAAGGTGCTTATTTAGCCAGATAGTGAATATGTTAATTTGAATTATTAGCCGCAGAAAGATTGAGCAACGTGTTCTAACTGTCGCGTAAACAAATAATAAAATTAAATGCCATCTATCTCTGAATCGTTTATCAATAACAGTTCACTTGGCTTGGATATTTTTGCCTATTGAAAAAGCTTTGATTTTTTATCAATATCATTATGTTCGCTTTCTTGTTGCTTTAGAAAAATAAAAAGTCGAACGATTGGATCGCAACACGTGACTTGATAGTGACAAATCGAGTCTTAAAAGTTACGAAATTGAAGATAAATTCGATTCGATGATGCATTTCAATTGTATCGATTTTACGTAAGAGGGACGATTTTTTTTTCGTCAATTTTGGCACAAACAATAAGAACAATCGTAACAATGAATTTCCTTGAAAAATGTGTTTAGTAATGATTTTTTTTTGTTATTTGTAGTAACCAAATATATTTTCCGGATTTGCGTAACAATTACATAAAATAATAAATAAATACGTGATCAAATAGAAAATTCGTAAAAAATGTCATCGCCACTTAATGAATTTACCGTAATTTTCGAAAGTACTTTTGTGCGTATGACAATTGAGTGAACTAATAGATAAGCACATGAACAAGTCATGAAAAATGGTCGAAAATGTCAAAATTGTCAATTATTCCTTTCGGACGATGGACTCCTTTCACTGTAATTTCATAAGATGACTTTACCTTGCACGTGAAATACTTTGCCTCATTTACATCAAACAACTGATCCGTTGCGTAAGTGTATCGTACTCAACGAAAATGACAATTTATTTCATCAGACAATAAAAAAAAAAATTGATCTGTATAAATGCATTTCTCAATCGAAATAAAATCAGAAAAACGAATTTAGCAATATATGAAAAACCGCACGTGCCGCGGAAAAATGCACATTGCAAGCGCGTCTCGTGTGTCATCGACGTTGGAGAAGAGAAGAAAAAGGAAAGAGAATCAGCAGCATCCGTATTATCGCGTGACGGGCCCCGCACACCAAGGGGGTGCTCCCCCCACCCCGCCAACTTATAAAACTCGAAGCGTTCACTCGGCTATAAAGCCACCGGTCAGACGGCATTGCCATACAGACGCCGAAGGTTTATCAGTCGCTCGAGACATTCAGTGCAGCAGTTATCGATTTTTTCTGTTGTTTTCTTCCATTAACACGCGTTCGAAGCGACAACTAAAGTGTTCAAGATGCCGATGGTCGAGAGCAAGAACGAACACCCAAAACACATCAAGAGACCTAGCGAGAATGATTTCTTGCATACTCAGGTCAAACATGCACCGCAACATCAACCACAGTAAGTTTTTTCTTATCAAACCTGCGCGATCGTGATTTTTGAAAGTGCGGAGGTATGTACCGGAGAGTGATTTGCTATCGTTGGTAATTTCTGGAACTCAATGACCGTTAGTTCTCAACCATCAATGCATATTACCCTTGCAAAAAAAAAATTTTTATCTCAATCGAAATGTCACAATCGCGCTCAAGATTTCGTCAGCATATTTTTAATAAATTCTCTCAGTCAAATCGACGCAGCGCGCTCACTGCAGTAACGGTTCATTAAAATTAACTTATCGCATGTTTTGCATTTAACGAGCGGTTTTACGACCGCGATGATCCGCGTCGGAGAAATTGCCCGTGTATAAAGTATCGCACGTGAGTAATTGCCGATTCGACGACGCGATCGGAATACTGCACGCACTGTCCGCGCGAGTGTCTTGAACTCTATCTCGTCGGGAACAGCTGTCGCTTGCGCTTGTAACTTTGCTGAACTTGGGATAAAGTTGACGGCGTGTGCACGTGACATTGCTTTTTCGCATTCTTTTGATGATATTGGACATTTTACTGTTGAATGTTGAATGGTAGACTTCAATCATCATTTTCGCAACAACAAAAAAGTCTATCGTCATTTGCTTCGCATAATATTCAGAAAATTGCGTAACGTCCTATTATTCTTGAAAGGCTCATTGTTAACAATCCAACTAATTGGCTTGATTGTCAACAATTACCATAAATAACAAATTAAAGTTTTCGAATAAAAGTACAATTATGACATTCATGTTACTCCTTACTGTAAAGTCCAAAATCCGCGCACAAGGGACTCCACGAGAACTTTAATTAAATTTCAAAGTTGTCCTCGACTGGCTAGATTTCAAAAAGTCGTGGAAAAAGAATAAAACTGACCGGAAACCAAAGTTTGTATTGAAACACATCTGCCCTTTGATCTCGCAAAGCACACTTGCAAAAAAGATTGCTGATTTTTCAAGTACAACCTATTAACATGATGTTCCATGAATAAGCAAGTAGACATACGCGGTTGCATTAGCGGATTGGCGGTGAAGTACAGATCTAATTTACGTAACTATTTGTATCGATCCACCGATAGAGTAATTGCTCTCTAGCTCTCTAGTTCGCTTGATGCCTGATAAATATTCATATTCGGCCTTGCGAATTTAAAAATATATGTATTTACGGATGAGTGAAGTTGCGCAATTAGTTTCGATAGTAATTGTATGACTAAAGCGTAGCTTCTTTTTTTTAATGATGCAAGATACCGTGTTGTTTTACTTATTGTGGGAAATGGCGTTTCGATATGAGGTGCTTATCAATGAGATTTATGTAATGTCAAAATCTAATCTGGAGTGAAAGTTTCACCGTTTGGAAGTTTCCGTTGTTTTTTTATCTGTGACAATTTTATCTCACGTAGATTTTGAAATTCCAAAACCATCTTATGTTAGAGTTGTTTCTTAGTCTGTATAATCTGTTTCAAACGTAGATGATTAATGAATATCAATTCAATAGATTAGTTTGGGCTGCCGCATCTACAAATTCCACTCAAAAATGGAAAAAATGATTCAACTTTTTATATAAGTAAAATCGATATCATTGAAGCACGTAAACATCAATTATATTCACAACACGAATAAAAAAATGTTTTTTTAAAGCAGGAACAAGTATCGTTGCAGTAATTCGACGAACTTTCAATTGTAATAAATCTCCTTTCCAAATCGGTTTACCAGAAAACAGCTGTTGAAAATAAACCAACAACCTTTCACCGACTACAAGCGACAAATCAATTAATTAAACGCGCCAGAAAAACCAAGTATACATAATGCAATTATCATCGCTAACAAAGTCGTATCGGCAAATCAACATCCTCCCTTGTCGCATGTAATTTTTGTTTTATCGAATTTGCAGTCGAGATTGAATTATATATATACATCCCCTTCGCTCTCTCGCGTAGTTGAGCGAATTACCACGACAATTGACGACATTATAGGCAGGGATATACAAACGACGTTGGTGCCTGCGACATGTCGGTTAATCGACTCGTCGGCTCTTGTACTTGACGTAATTACGTTGCACTGCGAACCTTGAAAGGTCAATGTGTTTTGAATTGGAAAGTTATATATACCTAACCATACAATTCAACAGGCGCGTGCTTCGATCGATGTTACATCAAAGGTTGTCTCTATAATCTACTTTGTCCCTTCGGATCTTTGCCAGAATTATGCCGGTTATTCCAATTAGTCTGTATAATACAGAGCTTGATTGATTTCAGCTCTCTGATCCTATATGCTCTGATGGGTATTAATAGTATTTGCCGCACGGTTTTGAGATTGATCGTAATTGCGACACTCGCGTGCTCTCGGGAATATAATTCTAAAAACGAAACGTGAAGCTTCACTTATTTAATCGCATTGGCATTTCGAAATTAGACATTGGCAAAAGGATTCGAAGAAAATCAGGAATGCCGATTATCAAAAAACGATAATTATTAAGAAAAATGCTGAAATACACAGTTGGCATCGATCGCGTGTGGTCGTTTATCAATATCTGCCATATCATAAGTCAATGTTTGCACACGGTGAAGTGTGCGTCCGCGCTGCTGGTGGCTTCGTATTTTTTATTTATCGCACCCCGCGACATGCGCGAGCGAGATAAGGTTTATAATATCGTTATCTCGGGAAAATTTGCTTGGAGGCTTATAAAAATGATCAATTTAATCGCACGATAATTACGGACATTATCGTGCGTGTAGTTTTCAAGTTCTTCACTCGATTTAACGTTCAATGGATCGAGCTTTCTGCCTTGTCCTATATACTGCCATTTGTTGATTAACTAATCTTCGAGTCTATTAATTAAACTCCGGAGGCTCGTGCAGATTACTTCATGTCAATTTTTTTATGCCGGAAGGATAATTTTTTTTTCATTGCGTATCTTACGATTGATTGTTTTCTTTTTCTTATTGTGTTACAGATTCAGCTACGAAGCACTTCAGGAAAGTGCACAATACTTGCTAGAACGCACCAGCATTCGTCCGAGAATTGGTATTATTTGCGGTTCTGGATTAAGTAAGTTTGTTGTTGATAAATTAAAATTGAAATTGGAATGTTTGCATATTTATGTTTCCTTTTCTTTTTTGCAGGTCCGATTGTCGACACTTTAGCGCAAAAGAAAGCTTTCCCTTATGAGGATATTCCGCATTTTCCAAGCTCGACTGTCAAAGGACATGTCGGCCAAATGGTCTTTGGCTACCTTCAAGGTGTACCGGTTATGTGCATGCAGGGAAGGTTCCACTATTATGAAGGATATCCGCTTTGGAAGGTTCGTTTTAATTTTTTCATTTGGCTAATTACACGACGATTATGGTTCTTGGTAGCTCGTTGCATGCTGGAATTTCAAGTTTTACGTATGATAAAAAGCTGAATCTTGGCCTTGGGAAGATCATATTTTGCGAGAAGCGTCGACAATTATTACGGAATCTTGAAGACATAAAACGATCAATAAACTCCGCTGTATTTCTGCTACAGCGCCTTTTAAATGCAGAATTATTTTATTCGTAACGTAAAATCGTATTTTTTTCCTCCATTGCCATCAGTATTTTAACTCATATATTCAACGAGGAAATATTTGCTCACTTGTCAAAAAAAAATTCATCAACGATTAGATACATCAATAATATATTTCATCAAAGCGGATATGAGTTTGTAATAGACGTTTAGTTTTATCAAGCGAATCAATGTTTATGCTTTTAGTGCGCGATGCCAGTGAGGGTAATGAAGTTGGTCGGCGCGACTCACCTGATAGTGACGAACGCCGCCGGTGGTATCAATCCTGATTTTAATGTCGGTGACATTATGCTTATGAAGGACCACGTCAACATGATGGGTTTCGCTGGTAATAGTCCCCTCCAGGGACCCAATGACGACAGGTGAGCTTCTTAATTGTTTTTTTTTAATTATCGATGCCCGACTGGCATGCGATTTTTGATCATATCACTCAACGATGAAAACAAATTGGACGATTGTTATCGTATCGAAGACACGTGTTACACGCTAACGAAAAAGATTAAAAAAATTAAGTTATTGCCCGACGATAATATCATATTCTCGTCGGAATTCATTTGATGAACTATTTGCACGGGAGAATAAAGCAGAAAAAAAGAGAAGAACGAACTGATTGGCGTATTTACTCAAGAAACTCGGTGCAGCCGAGAGCAAGTACAGTTTCGTCTTCTATTTTTGTCGGCTTCTTGTTGATTTTCGACGTCGAGCGGAATCAGTTTAATTTTTTTCTTAAATAATGTCGAGTATTTGACTGCAGTTATCGGATGCATCACTGAACTCAAGTACTCTTCTGAAAATAATGTCCGGTAACTCCATTGATTTTTTTACCGTAAATGTATGCTTTAACTTGAAAATCGATTTGGTTTTATTTTTGCCCGCCAGAAGATTTTGACGTAATCATCAATTACCTAACAATATGATATTCTTTTTATTTCAGATTCGGACCAAGGTTCCCACCCATGAATCGAGCTTACGATAAGCAGCTCTTGACAATAGCCGACAAAGTTGTCGCTGAGATGGGTATTCAGAATATCGTACGTAAAGGGGTATACACGTGCCTTGGTGGCCCTAATTACGAGACCGTCGCGGAATACAAAATTCTCCAGACTCTTGGCATCGACGCCGTCGGTTAGTATTCAACATTTCGATAAAAAAGCGAAGAATAAAAAAAAATGAAAATATAGAGGATATAAAATATCAATAATACAAATTTGATTTTTACAGGTATGTCAACGGTTCACGAAGTCATCACAGCTCGCCACTGCAACATGAAAGTGTTCGCCTTTAGTTTAATCACAAACATGACCACGTCAGATTACGAGGATCACAACGAGGCTGACCACGAGGAAGTTGTGGATTGTGGAAAACGCATGGAAGGTCTCCTCAAAGAATTCGTCTCCAGAATGGTCGCGCACATCAAGGATACCCTCGACGATGTAGCTAAATAACTGAGCGATACGGGGAAACTAAAAGACCGATGAAAAGATGACAATTGACCGACAGCTATTCCTCGATGACAATGTGGGGAAGAAAATAAGCTCGGCTCTATTTATTTTTCTAGATAGCTAATGCGTGTTCCGATGGATGACTGCCCGTACTCGTTCTAAATTTTCTTAGAATGACAATCGTTCAATATAGCTTTTACGACTATCTTGATTATAGAGTTGACTGACATAAAGTTTTGCACTTGAACTATTAGATGTCTTTTGAGCACGGTTGGAGATCGTATTCTCTGTAAATACTTTGCACCCAAGTAGCACGGGAAAAGGATAATTGTGAGAATCGATGAGAGGATATTTAGTTCTCATTTTGTGCACTCTGGAGTTGTTGTAGAAAACTTTAATTTTATGATGCATCGTTTAGTTTTAAGAATTATATATTTGTATGCACCTAATTAATACGTGAATTTTATCATTTTAATTGAATGATTTCAGTAAAATAAAATTCTTTTGTAATAAAATTTAGATGATTTATTTTTTTAAAGTATCCCCAATGATTCTTTGATTGACATTTATAGAAAATAAAAAAAGTAGTTTCAAATTAAAGATAGTGAACAATCATGGTATCAAGCATTTTGAATCATTAATTAGTTCATTTTGTAAAGCTAGGTCTAATGCATGGAAAAAATTGAAATTTCGTAGAATTTGTTCTAGGTGGTTTTTATTGAATAAAAGTAACATGAGTACACAAGTACTACATTTCACAATCAAACTTAAATGTAACAAATCTTTACTATTATGGTAATATGGTAATTGTTATTATTATCATTAACATTAATATTTTTGTTTTTAAAATATTTCTAATAAATTTAGTTTCCATGAAAAACACGAACAATATACCTAACAAAATATTATCGTCGAATCTTCTTCCGTTTCCATAAATAAATACCAATTAATTAGTATCTCCTTGCTTGGGATTAGTTCGAGTATAATCAGCAACAGTAACATCTGAAAAAATAAATATGCTGAATTAAAATTCTATTGATAAACAGTAAGCAAAGATCAATCTTATTGAAATGTAGGTTCATTTTTTGAACTGATCACCAAAATAGAAAAATCAAGCCATTAATTCATAGACCAAGCATATACAAATATTTTCTTCAATTCCATTGACTGAATGTCGTGCATATCGTGAAGCATTAGCAAACATCGTGGTCTGGTTGATGAAGGTGATACTTTCATGATGAATTTTAACATTTCTTGTACATTGGAAAGAAGGGTACGTGGATTTTCGGAGTTTGCAATCAAAATAAATAAACTGGTTGATCGCGGATTTTTCAGTGTATAAGTATAAATTTTCAATTCTGTTAGTGCCATTCTTCTTGCCTAAATCAATTACCAGATTAGACCTTAAAGAGAGTGATCTTTCCACGTTAACAGTATTTTGGGTGCTATCGAAGATGACAACAGTTTGATGAGCTTTAGTCTCTCGGTTAATTGTCTCAACAAGAACGTTTCCCCAGCGCTGTTGTGCAAAAATACTTGCACAGCATAAACATATAATGAAGAAATGACGCATTTGTCTTTGCACTTTATACATAGTGCTCGTTTGTTCTAATATCTTGATATTTCAAGATACAATCTTCCTCACTTTAAAAATATAATTGGAATTAAGATTATACCTAGGGCATCACTATGTTTCACTGACTATTTTCAAACTAAGCTAATATTTGGCTACCTCGTCGAATGCTATCCTCTAATATTGATTTCCATTTTTACTCGCCGTCGCCACAATTTTTTAGAAAATTGGTTAATAAATTGCGAGCAGTGTATGGCTTCCACAAAGGACGCTTTTACAAGCTTTAAAATAAGTGCAAAACACATGGACAAAACATCGTTGTTTTGTGGTACATTACCGTTTTTTTTGTACCATATGTCAACTAAAATTTTTAATGTTACGTATTTTATAGTTTGTCATTCCAATTTTCACTCCGAAATAAATCTATTTCACCTGCTTTTTGTATTCAAATGATCCTTGTTATGCGTGAAACTTTCACATCATAATACATTGACCGATTCACTTAAAATCATATGTTTGACAACATTGTGAAATTACTTAATGAGATTAACTTATAATCCGATTAAGACATTTGGATGACGCTAAGCTTATTGAAAGATCTTAAGCCAACGCTAATCCCTTTACAAAAGCTTAGCCCATTAAATACGAAAGTAAAGATGGAGACAACGATGCTGGAGAGGGAGAAGGTGTCAGTTTGCCTCTTTATAATCGACGCACATAAGTCAACGCCTAATATTATCTGTATTTCGCTCAACAGCCGTCGCATCGTCATCACATAATCCAAGCTGCCAATATGTCTAACTGTCGTCATTGCTCTTATTATATGGTTTATCTCAGTGAGAAATTACGAATGATCAATGCGACAACCGAAAAGGAAAATATTCTTCACGACGACATCGATCGGTTGATATTCACGCTGGACGGCCACGGACACGCAAGTAACGTCGCTCACGTATTGCATCAAGACATTCAAGGTGCATCGGCAGCCCGTCTTATTCCACTATTGCGATGCGCCGTGAGAAGTCTGATTAAACTGCAAGGGAATACGTTGGCTTGCTTTGAAAATTGGCTACCCGATACCATGGAGGATGTTTTTGAGAATATGTGCGAGAGAGTAAGCGACGCTTTTGAATTATTTTAATTGAAATTATTTTCTTTATCTTTTTTACAACGTTAATTAATCATTTTTCGTAGAATGATGCCGAGACCAAGTCTGGCTTGATGTTGCTTCGAATTGAATGGCACGATCTCTTCTCCTGGGGGACATTGAACGAAATTGATAAACGTCTCTGTCGGCTCGACGGTAACTGGCCGATTTTCAAACCTGGAAAAATACTAACGAAACCAGCGGTGCCTGAGAAAGTCAAATGGATGCTTCCACCATTGACGTACAAGTCGTTCGTTCTACCGCGCTCGCCATCATCACAGTCGCCGTTTTACAAAGCATCACCGACGTATTCGCCATTCAACAAACCGTCGCCGACACAGTCGCCGAGATTGTTGACAAGTAGCAAAGCATCACCGTTGGCGAGAATTAACAAACCATGGCCAACTCAGTCACCGAGATCTTTGAGAAGCAACAAAGCTTCACCAAAAGTAACGTCGATCAAAGATTGTGGCAAGGAGAGGGACAAGAGGTCGTCATTGGCTCGATTCCAGCCGTTGGAGTTCATCAAACCGCCAAGTGCCAGGCAATTGACCACTGAGACAAGACTTCGTCGCTGGAGCATCGGTAGCAACAGCGACAAAGAGAACGATAGTCTGGATTTTTATCAACAGTTTTTCAATCAAGATCCGGGATACAACCTTGTTTAACACGTACCATTGAAAGTGGATTTATTTGTGAGAATTAAGATTGATTGGCCGATCCGTACTACGAGCAATTTACAACTGGAATTGTCTATAAATAATTTGGTGTAATTAAAACACGTTTTATTCTAAGTCAAATGCATTGCATTTTTTAATAGATTTACCATATATTCGAAGTGATGCAATTATTGTTGTGTATACAAATGTAATGTTAAGTATTATTGTAATAAATAAAAAAAGTATTGCATCTAATTTTTGTATCACTATGTTCAACCAATAGTCGTAGAGAAAACCAATTTTTTCTATTCTAGTAATCACTTGTTTTATGAAATATTTTAGCGACATATCAAATTGCAGAATATTTCTCAGATAAAACTTTTGCAAGCAGATAAAGAAAAAAACTCAACGATCGTACAGGAAAAGGAGAGAAAACGACGCGTGCAGAGACGTATAACAACGCTCGGAGCGAGATAAAGCTAGAAGGATTGAAGAGGGAAGTCGCAGTCGCGAAGGGAAGTGCCAATGGGAATATAATTGAGGGCCAAGGACTTGTGTGTGTCGGTGTGTCTCTCTCTCTCTCTCTCTCTCTCTCTCTCTCTCTCTCTCTCTCTCTCTCTCTCTGGCTCCCAATTGATTCGTTACTCGCGAATTCGAGGCGCGCTGTGAGATCTCGAGAGAGGGAAAGAGAGAATCTTATAACGCTTCAGCGACGTTATTATGTAGCGTATAGCGCAATGGGTCGACGAGGGAGAGAGAAAGAGAGAACTTCCTGTCGTTTGCAATGGAGTGATTATAGATAATAAGATGACTTTCGTAGGCGGGCTGAAATTTGTGTTTCACATTATATGTAGGTAAGACTTTTGCATTAAATAAATGAAAAACATTTTGATATTCCAAATTTTATTTATCATTTTTTCAACTTTTGTATCGTATTTCGGAAGACATGAATATTTGAGCATTTATTAAATGGTTTGGTCCCGTAACATCACATTTTATATTATATCTTCCCATATCAAAAAATAACAAGGCAATATAGGCACTTTCGGAAAATTCACAGGTAACTTCACCCCGCCTTCCCTAAAAATAAAAAAAAAGAACAACAAACTTGAAGTGTTTAAAAAAGAAGAGCGCAGAGCGAGCGTCGTTGGCAGATAATCAAGATAAGGAACGGCAGCACGGGCGAGGCAATCAAGCGAGAAAATTTGCAAAAGAAAGGTTCTTCCTCCTTGTCTCTCTCTCTCTCTCTCTCTCTCTCTCTCTCTCTCTCTCTCTCTCTCTCTCTCTCTCTCTCTCTTATCCAGCGTGGGCGCGCCCACTCACGGGCACTTCGCTTCGTTACCCTCTCGTCGCTAATGCATCGCCGATGTCTGTCTTCTCTCTTCTTCACCTCCAACCCCTCCTTTCTTCTCGTTGTCGTGTCTCGCCCATCCTCTTTCCGGCATTATTACGCCAACGAAATTACGGCGAACGGTTTTCACACAACTTTACTGGCAGCGAGACGTTAAATTTTCTTCGTGAGGAAGAACAAAAAATAAAGTCGAAAGGTGAAAAAATTTCCTTCGTTAATTGGGCACGTCAACCTGTAACGCTGATTCTTTTTTGAGAGATGCTGATCCTTCAATTAAAAGTGAAGACGATACTTCGTAGCTATGTTTATTTGTTTCTACTATTTTTATATAGCTTAGCGCTAATTCATTTTCATGAAAGAAGTTGTTCACTTCATCTGACATAAAATGGTGTTATTTGAAGATCATTCGACAAAAAATGATGTTCTTCTTACTATATTGAGGACTTTAATAAAATTAGCTTTGAGATATTACAAATTAATTTGCAAACCGTCGATCAATGCATTTTTTTAATTACTAGCGTTTTTTACGCGCTTCGCGAGCATCAAACATTTTTTGAGGCTGATATATTACACTCAACCTCTCACACCATTCAATTAGAACTATAATAAACGAAAAACATCGACCAATCGCGGGACGTTATTGAATGCTTCACAACGTAAGGCTACCGATTTTTTATTAAAAGGGGATTCGAAGCTTCGTGAAATTGTTTTTATCTTATTCCGGAGCTTCGTTAAAATTCAAGGCTTCATGGAAGATTTTTCAAATCGTACTCGAAGCTTTATCGATGATTTTTTAAATCTTATTCGAACTTTGTCAAAAACTTTTAAATCTAATTGGAAGCTTTATTGAAGATTTATTAAATCTTATTCGAAGCTTTGTTGAAGATTGTCCGAATCTTATTCGAAGCTTTATAGAAGATTTTGTAAATCTTACTCGAAGCTTTCTCGAAGATTTTGTAAATCTTATTCGAAGCTTTGTCGAAGATTTCTTAAATCTTATTCGAAGCATTGTCGCAGATTTTTTAAATCTAATTGGAAGCTTTATTGAGGATTTTCGAAACCTTATTCGAAGCTTTGTCGAAGATTTTTGCAATCTTATTCGAAGCTTTGTAGACGATTTTTGTAATCTTATTCGAAGCTTTGTAGACGATTTTTTAAATCTTACTCCTAGCTTTATCGAAGATTTCTTAAATCTCATACAAAGCTTTGTCGAAGATTTTTTAAATCTTATTCGAAGCTTTGTCGAAGGTTTTTTAAATCTCATTCGAAGTTTTGTCAAAGATTTTTTAAATCTCATTAGAAGCTTTATTGAATATTTATTAAATCTTATTCGAAGCTTTGTTGAAGATTGTCCGAATCTTATTCGAAGCTTTATAGAAGATTTTTTAAATCTTACTCGAAGCTTTATTGAGGATTTTCGAAATCTTATTCGAAGCTTTGTCGAAGATTTTTGTAATCTTTTTCGAAGCTTTGTTGAAGGTTTCTTAAATTTCATTAGCGTATTTTGGTACCGGAAACATCCTTTTACACTTTTCAATTAAAGCTATACGATAAACGTAAAACATCTCAACCAATCGCGTGACGTCATTAAAGTAATAATAAATACTCGTTTTGTAAAAATCTTTTACGACAACTAAAACAACTTGTATTTTTTATCAATCATTTATAAATTAATTGTAATTGATCCTCGCCTATCAACAATTAATAATTCCCCCAAAAAATATATACTTACCCTCAGTGGTAAAAGCAGTTAGTTCAGTCCATGAAGTACAGATGTCACTGTGAATCCAACAAAAATCTGGGACACCCGGTATACACAATCTCTCTCTCACACACCCACAGTACCCACACATCCGCGTCGTCCATCCACCTCCTCTCTCTTGAACGCGCGCGCGCACATCGCCGGTTTGCGAGAGAGCTGCTGCGGCTTGAACTGAACCTCGGCAAGCGCAAGACAGTCACCTGTCAGTATCGGGCCGCGCGCGGCTACCGGCAGTCGTGTTTTCGCGAGTGCGTCGTAGCGAATTTCTCGCCGTTAATAGTCCTGCACCTCAAAACAGTGTATCAAACCAACGTGCTTGTGCTCATCGTTGACATATACATATCCTTACGTACACTCGCTTATATAAAAACAGAAGAGGAAGCTCTCTCAATTCGATGGCAAGCGATTGAGAGGTGAGAGCCCGTGAGAAAGAGAAATGTGTCGTCGATATAAGTTGGTGATGGCCGAAGGGCTTTGCTGCAGTGTGGCTGGCCCATAGTGCATATACATATACCTATATATATATAGTGTGTTACAGGCTCTCTCACACGAAAGAGAGAGAAAAGAAAGCGCCCCGTGCAGCGCCGCGGAGTAGCAACGTGTGTCGGTGTGTAGGTGTGCGCGAGTGAGAGAGAGAGAGAGCGCGAGAGAGCGAGAGAGAGAGAGAGAGAGAGAGAAAGAACGAACCGGAAGTCATATGCCCGTACACACGCGCAAAACGGTAAATCACGATCTTTCCTTCTTGTGTTGTATTATATATGCATGCAGCAGCATAGCATTCTCCTGGCTGTATACATATATTCTTCGTTGTTTTCATTTGCTGCTGCAGTCTGTGTTTTGTTTTCTTTTTCGCTTACACACATATATATATGTAGGTAGATGTACTCGTGTCTACAAACTTGGCGGATGTGTGTCAACTATTTTTTTAGAAGAGGCGATGAGATTTTTCTCTTTTTAAAACATCGCGGAGGTGGTGAATTTTCAATTTACCAGTGCAAATTAAACGCTCGGTAAGCAGGCGAATTTCTTCATCGTGACAGGCCGAAAACGATGGATTAAACGATGCGGTTGGCACACACCGCGTGCTATACTGCTGCGTTGAGATAATTGCAGAAGCTCGTTAAGAGTATACCGTATTATGAGGCTTTGAGGATATATTCGGGTGACATTTGCGAGGAATTGGAAAAAAAAATTCAAATGGAAAAAGTCGAGGTCTCTCTTTTTTTAATCGGTTATACGAATAAAAATTCGTGCACAATGCCTTGTTACTATACGTATATGGAGCATTGAATGTATCTATAAAGTGGCGCTCGAGTTTTATAAACCATTTCCCACGCTTAAATCTCTTTTCAAAGTAATATCAAGTGAGTTGCTGCTACTACGCGTTCGCGCAAAAAACTCTCAACTTTTTGAAAACTGTTAAGCTTGCGCGCCCGTGCTCGAGTAACGACATTGACGACGACGAAATTTTATGTGATTTTTTTGTTGTTGACGTATACTTTCGACAGCGTCTAACCAAAAAAAAAACAACATAAATGCATCGAATGCGTGTTACAATAGATAATAAAATTCCGAAGAGCATCGTTTGTTGCACCTATTAAGTTTTTTTTTACGAGAAAGCCGAAAAAAAGAGAGAGAACATATATCTTTTTTTTTTAGTTTTTTACGACTCCATTTCATATCAAAACTTTACAGCGAACATAAAGCTCGCGAGATTATCGTTTCCTCTGTATGCTAATGCCTCGGCGGAGCCATGATAAAATTCCTCTGCGCTGTCGTCCGAATAGAAAAAAAAACAAACCATGGTCCCATGAGAAACGACGCGAAAATCCCGAAGACCCTCATACGTCAAACACACTCATACGCACGTACACTATATATACTATATATATGCGGAGCGGAAGCAGGGAATTAAATCACTGATCGTTTCATATACTTACTTTTTTTTCGGTGACCGGTTTTGTGTGTAAATACATATAAAACGTCCTCTCGCATGGGCTGCGAGCGAAGGTCACTTCTTTTTCTTTTTTTTTTTTTTCGAGGAAAAGTCGAGTGCCCATCTACTTTGTCAATGTCGATTTATGATAATTCACACAAGTCGATTATTAATCGACACTGCAGTTCGAGGCTACATTGCACAATTGGGAGAGCAGAAAAACAAATGTCGGTCGAGAAAGCTATACATATAACGTAGGAATGCGATAATGCGAACACGAAAAAAAGCTTTCGGTGTCGCGTAATTGCCGCGTGGAAAAAAAATTGCCTCATAAATTGGTCACTTATGTCTAGGCTTATTTTGTTTTATTTGTTATTGCCGGCTAGTTTTATTTCTGGAAAAATTGTTCAATTATTCGCTGACATCACTGTGCAAATCACTGATTATAGCTTCCTTTATTGAGAGGATTTTTTGTGGCTAACGTAATTTGAGAGATGAGCGGAATTAATAAGAATTTGTCTGGCAACTTGATATATTATGTAGAACAGTTTGATTAAACAATTTTTAACTCGAAATTCATATCTTTTTATCAAGAGGCTATTTGGCTTGAAAGTAACCCTAAAAATTTCAAAAACTTTACAACGGTGCAAGAGTTTTAAGAATTTTAAAAAGTCGTGGTCGTTTTGTCTCAACTCACGACTTTTAAAAGATTTTCGAAAGACTGAAAAATTTTCAAGAATTTTTTCAAAGATTCTAAAGAATTTGAGATTTTTAACCATTTAGACTTTTGAATGATTAGCCTCAAGTTCCTTATACTCATCGCATTGTACGCATTTCATCAATATGAAAGACATTATAGTTTTAAAGTAATTGAGAAGACTTGAGTGAAAATCTATGCTCAATGAATGTCACCTACTTTCCTAATCTATTAAATCTGCTTCACGAGAAAGTTAATTCAATATTCATGTGAAATAATTAATCTTCGCGTCAATGATTAAGTTTCTCGCTTAATTGGAAACTCTCTCACTTTATAACACAATTTGTCACAAGATAATCTCTTTTATTTTCACCCGATAAAAAATGCTAAATTTTTGTTTCATAAATTTATTCTCCTGTAAATTGAATGAATACTATTAAACGTTTTATCGTTGATTTTAACATCGTAATACTTTCTTTTTAAATCGTTGCGACGGGACAAAGCCGTACAATAAACTAATCTGAAAGAGAAAATCTGAACAGCAACAAATCGCTTTTTAATAGCCGTCACACACATAAAATTCCAACGGAAGTATTTAACCGCGTAAAAATGCCTGGAATTATACCGAGCAAAACTCTCCCTCGCGCCACCCTTCGAAATTATAAACACACACTTAATCAAGATCTCTCCGCGCCAACACTGCTGCTTGTCAATAGCGTATGTATACGTAAGCCGCGCTTGTGAAAACACACACACGAAAAAAAAAAATTCTTTTGGTCTGCTCGCTGTGTACGGACCCCTCCCCTCTTTGTTTGCGCGAGTGGCGCGCCGGCCGTTTTATTTCATAAAGCCAATTACGAGACAGAAAGAGAGCGAGAGAGAGAGGCCAGTTGTTTGCATTCGCCAGTTTCGATTATTTGTCCTCATTAGGCGAGCTGCGCGTAATTTCGTGTACGCCTACGTGCAAAATTCATAAAAGTGACGACTGGCTTTTTTTTTCTTTTTTTTTTTGCGGAGAGAGTAGCTTTTGTGTTTGGTTTTTACATAGTTAATTGGCTAGGCAGCTGGGAAATTTACGTTCCCTTTTGGGCAAATTGAAAATTGTTTCGTAAATGCGATTGTGCCGCGCAAGTTTTGGATTAAATGCGCACGCACACTCGAAAATCTCGTGGATCCAATAAAAGCCCACTTCTGAAAATAAGCCAGTATTCCGCAGATTATGTAAATTCCTCGCTTTATTCGCTGAAATTGCTGATTTATACAGATATTTACGTAAACACGCGTTATAACGTTTTCTCTTGCATACGCGCGCGAATGCACAGTCGAATGATTTCGCCCATCCCAAAAGTCAAAATTACAGTCGAGTTTTGGCCCTGGAATTTCCCAAGTAACGTACCTTTTTCCAGCAAATTTAAGATCGTTCGTGAAAGTTAACTTTGTATTTTGCATACATTAGACGCGGTAATGTAGGTTAAACAAAGTAACAAACTTGGTGAAACGATAAAATTGAGATAATACCATTAAATCCGGAAGTAAGCACGAGTTTAAGTGTTTTTGTTTTTTAAATCAAACTTCTAAATCACTTTTAGAGAATTACAGTCGACCTACTTAAAAAAAATATATTCTTCGGGGCAGAGGCGCAGTTATTACAAGCGACGATAAAAACCACTGGAGAACAATAAAGTCGCGTGAATCATTGGCAAGAGGAGGAGGAGGAGGCGGGTGTGCGGGTTCCGCAACGATTTTCATAAATCCAGCGGGCAATTTCGCGTATGAAAGTCGCGCAGTGCATCACAATTTTCCAACGCGGCTAACGCGCGAAATTTTCATTCTCTCTTATACTTGTAACTGCAGCTTGCTTTTGTCGATTGTGTTTTGCTTCCTGAGTCATTATTGTTGTTCGCTCATAATCAGATCTTTGTTTCAATGTTCTTTCATTCTTTTTTTTTCAACAAACAACGTTTTGACAATATGCGTATATGTATGTAGTTTAGAATTTTTAATTACATTTCGAATAGCGAAGAACGTTGTTTTTTAATTTTTATTACTTATTCTATAATTATGCCGAAAGGCAAAAATCGTATTTCATTATACTAAAAACTTTTTTTAAGATTACGCTACGTTATTTATTGCATTTGGAAGCCAATGAGCTGACATCATTTTGGTTATTTCTAGAAATTCATCCAGGCAAGGTCATTTGAAAAGCAGAAATATTAAAAAGAATCTTTTTTTAGCAATTGGTAATATTAAAATAATTAGCGTCAAGAATTTTTCACATTTTAATTTTGTCATTTTTGTTCTTCAATTAAGTTCGCAAGAAATGATGTTAGAAATTGAAGAACGTTTAGAATTCTTGCGAAATAGCACCTAGACAATGTCACTTTGATTGAAAAATTCCTGGAATTTCTATTTCGAATTCTTCTTTAAAATGTCACTCATAAAATCTTCGCGTACTCGTGTATATACAACACCAGTCGTTATTTTTCAAATGCCTGTTATTTATCAGTTGTAACAAAAATAAAATTCATTTAAAACTTTTACAATGGAAAAATTCTCTTGCTTGCACCATCATTGCAATCAAACGAAAGTGCATTCAAACGCTTGCAAATATATTCTCATCTAAAATTATCCACATCAAAAAGCACAATAGAGGCGATCCTCGCATTAAATCTCGTCTTTCGCATGGAGAGCCGGCATATTTCAAGCCACAAATATCTGCGGGAAATACCATATCCATCGGCGCTCTCGAGGCAGGAGAGGCCTGCAAGAGATTAATTAAAGCTTCCCATATCACAATTAAAATTAATAACGGGATTCCACGCCTCTATATATACGCTAATATACGTCGAATATCATAAATTCATCTTCCAAGCGAGTAAGCCTGAATATCATGTCCCTCTTCCCCTTCATTCTCTCTTCTTCTCTTTCTCTCATTTTCTCCCTTTCTCTTTATTGTCTGCGCAGCGTAAACAGAGGCCTGGATTTTACACGAGTTGACGTTTTTGACCTTATTTTCGTGGGGAGGCCATGAAGTGGGCCGCACACGACTTCGTGGGGTTAACGCCTCTATATATATATAAGGGAGATTGCATGTACGCGGCAGCAGCAGCAGCTCCTCCTCTGAATTCTAATTGCGACTTTATGAATTTGAATTTCGCGCAATGCTTTTTGCACCCTAATTGCCCGAGCTTTACTTTATGCTCGAATTTTTTTTTTTGAAGCTTAATGGATGTTTAAATTGAGCTTGAGTGTTGAGAATTTTGGGATTATCGATCGGTCGATTCGTCAGACGGAAGCTCGAATCTGATGGATTTTATTGAAAGTCTAGCCGGCAATTTTCAACGTAATATCGTGAAAAAAAAATACTGTTCCGATAGAAAAACAATATCCTGGATTCAATCTGCTGCCTAAACTGTATTATTTTCCAAACAAAATTACTTTCTACCGCGCTTCAAAAAAAAAAAAAGAAGATTTTTCTATATGTGAAAAATCAAGCGCAAAAGATTACAATCGTTCAATCGCCACAACAGTAGAGCCAGTCATCGCAAAACTACAGCATCTGCTCGCGAGAGATTCTCAATATTCAATTAAAAAACAGCTATGCAGTACATTTCTCTCTCTCTCTCTCTCTAGTCTGTCTATACCGCGGCGCAAACGAATTGAAAAAAAGGCTTAGGGGTTGCGTCACACGAGTGGTTACAACGAGAAAAAAAGGTTGAATTCGAAACAAACGATTTCCCAAAGATTACACAATTGAATACCATTTTGTCGTGGCACCCGCACATCGATCGATTCTCTCTGTAGTCGACATATACTACTGCAACGCAGCGTCGTGCAGATAAAAAAAAAAAATGTGTTCGTGACTTTTCGCGAGAGGATGTGTAGGTTTCTGATTGAAAAGGCTTTCGAGCTCACTCCTTTTTTTTATAAGGGATAGCAGTCGGTGGGATTTTCAGTGGAATTGAAACTTAATTAAAAAAAATTTCGGCCTAGGACTTTGAAGTGCTTTAAAATGCAATATCTACGAACATGAAGGAATTTTTTTTTTCGAAAGGGTACCTCGAGATGGATAGATTTAATTGGTTTTACGTGGAAAAAACTACAAACGGAAAGTGGAAATGGGAAAAAATTTCTGCTCCGAGAAAAATTACGTCTTTTCGATCCATGATTCTATAAAACTACAAGTCGCATTTACAGTATCTCATACTTTTTGCATTGAAGTGAAAAGTTCACTTTGAAAAATCGTACCTCAAACTTTAATTAACGAGTTTCTTTTCAAAGCTCGCACAAAAGAGTCGACGAGAAAACGAATTGCTTTCGTTACCGCAAAAAAAAAAAAAAAAGAAAGAAAGAAAAAAACCATGTGTCGTATAATCACATCAACTGTTGCGTAACACACTTCGATATTGGATTTGGCTGATCACACTGCGTCAACGTTCATCAATTCTAAAACTCTCTGTCTCGCGTCAACTACATGTATATATACATTCGCTGTCGTTAGGTTGAGCATTGAATTTTGCGCGCGTTAAAGCAGTATAGCAGAGCAGGCAACGCGTGGCGTGGCGTCCATTCGTTTTTCGTCCAATTTCACGGGCCGATTCGCGCGCCTGCGCTTTCTGTTTTTTTCCCCCCCAAATTTATGTGCGACGAGCCTTTAATTCACCGCTGCTACATGTACCACCCCCAAATCTTGTCAGATCTGTCTCTTCTTTTTTTTTTTAATTGTCGTCGTAATTGATTGTGGGATGGGTTTCCATTTAGTAGATAAACGCGAAATTCGATGTAATTTTCACGCTCATGAAATATTCATTATCGCTGTTGGCTTAATTATCTGTATAAACGCGGCCTGTTTGTCATTCAGTTGGCTTTCTATCGATTATTCAACTCTTAAATGAGTTACGCCTTGAACTATCATTTATCATGTATATCCAGATGTCATTACTATTAGTCTCGATGAATCTGTTAATACAAGAGACGAAGAATATGAATTTCAAAACGACATGGTGAATTTAGATCCTCAAATTGCTTTTCCGATCGCAGTGCGATAATGAATGTTCTGCGCTTGTAATTTACGTAAGTAGTGCACGAGGGATAATTTCATTCAACTTCATCTGCAAGTAGTTTCCTCGAATCTATCTCAATTTACCCCATTAGATCTGAAAATAGTTTGTATGGATTTCCAATTGAAGATATTTAATTGAGTCTACAATTGAGCTCATAATTTAATCGACTCATGACCCTCCCTACGATAAAATTATCTCTCGATTCGCATTCCAATTCAATCAAACTTAATTTAGCTCGATTACAATCGAATCGAGGACAATCCCATCTAGCAGCTATTTGCAAACTCGATGAAAAGAAAAAATTCACAGTATTATGTAAAAAATTGACACACACACACATACACACACTTGTCGCTCTTGACACGTAACAATCGCCGTCGCGAACCAAGGATATTATATAAAAAAACAGCGCATTAGCGAAACAAACGAAGGACATTTCACACGCGCTCGGAACAATTTCCGAAACAGTACGTGTAACGTCGGGTATATTATAGTGTTGTCACACATGCGCCACGCATTAATTGCAAGATCGGCGATATTGCGACAGTAGTATATCGTATGTGCGGCGAGAAACTCGAACTCGATTGAAAAATTATGAAGAAGAAAAAGAAAAAAAAGAAACGGTGGAAGGAGCGAACGAACGAGTTTCGAGTTTTGCAAGCGTGTTATGAGAGCAATGCAAGTGTATGCATATATATATATATATATGTATGCATACGTTGAATTCCCTCGGGCGGCGGCGTGGCCGGATGATCGCCGCTATGTGCACGCCCCACTATATACTCTACCGCTACTTTCCGTCGTGTATATTCGCTTTCATGTATATATGCTCTTTTCTGCGCTGTATAACAAGTTATATATATGTGCCTTTCTGCGAATTCTCTTCCTCAATTTTTTTTTCCTTCTTCGCGATAAATTTTATATTTTTGTACGGATATTATGCTCGAAGCTCCAATAAGCCATTGCTGTTCGTTTTATTTTTAGGGGCGTCAGAGTTTGACGCGAACGATTGTTTTTTCTTTCTCGCCGTAATGAACTAAAGGGAATCGCGAATAATATAGGCATGTCACTTACATATTGACGAGTAATATCGGATATACGCGGGCATCTGCGTGAATTGATAATTCAATAACCTCTTTTATAGTGCACGAACCGAGCATGATGACACTGATATGACAGACAGTGAATGACATTTTTGAAAATTTCATATTGAAAATCGAATTCATTACCGTATATGTATATACATGCTCGCGGAACGACAATTACATTTCATTCCATCGTAAGCGCATCAACGGCCAGCTGCGCCGCTACTTCTCGAGTATATTTACATTGAAGTTGTGTATGTACGTGTACGTAGAAGCAGCAGCAGCAGTAGTAGACAATCGAAGAGAGAGAGAGGGGGAGGGGGAGAGAGAGAGAAGGGAGTAGGTCGACAATCGTGCAGCGCATAAATTTTCGAAGCGCTCGAGTTTCCCTCAACAACAGCGACGACGACGACGACTTCCTCTCTATGTTGTTGTCTTCGATCTTTCGCCGTCGTCTATTCGTGCTGCATTCGGAATGACTGTTGCGAGAAGCTAAAAATAGACGTGCCGCTCATCGCACCTGCCGACATCACCGCCACCGCGACTTTGATGGCAATTCTTCTATTTTTTTTTCCTCTCTCTCCTTCGGGTTGACGAGACGAGATGCTGCGATTAATTGATCATTTGTCGCGAGCCTCCAAGTCGTTATTTCTTCGTACACGTAACAATGGAGAATGCAGGTTTTGTAAAAATTAACACGCGTTCGTTAAAGCTATACTTTTCAGTGAAATATCTCGCGTCGACTTGCAATACAGTCAAGTATATGCAAAAACCAGTGTTTTTTTTCTCTAACTTTCATGAAATTCTTGCGAAACCGGCTCATTGATGGTTTTTTTTTGCTCGCGTGCATTCGTTAACATCTACACGATAACACGATGGATATTTCTTGGAAATTTTTACAGCATACTACTTGCTATTAATTTATGGTGTAGTAAATTTGACTAACCAGCTAATAAAATTAAAGACACTATTTTACGATTCATAAAACTCTCAAGCGAAATACGTCTAATCTTTAAAGAATGTATATGTCGTAGGCATTTAGAAGAATCCGGCATTTAGCTAACTCCCTAGGCAGTTAGCGAACTGCCGGCAAATA
>JAWWMK010000001.1:12176185-12215724 GCA_035047105.1 Galeopsomyia nigrocyanea
TCTCTCTCTCTGTCTCTCTCTCTCTCTCTCTCTCTCTCTCTCTCTCTCTCTCTCTCTCTCTCTCTCTCTCTCTCTCTTACACAATATGCGAGGAGGGGAGAAAATGAGCGAGGCAAGTTTCAAGTGCACGCGAGGCACGTCAAGCTGAACTTTGAAATTGAGTTGTCATCCACTTCGAGGCAAGTTATACTCGCTCTCTCTCTCTCCCTCTCTCGGGTAATGAGCCTGAGCAACTTTTTTTTTCCTTTTTAACTATCGAAAATTTTTATAATCGACAACGTAAGCCAGAATAATGGGATAACGCAGCTTCTTTGCTCACAGACGGAGTTTAATTAAGAATGTTTCTCGGAAGCAAAAAAAAAAAAAAATAAAATAAAGGGAAATTATCTTATCAAAAACACGACACTACTTTTTTTTTGCGCACCCCAAACTGTTTGTTGTAGTCGACGGAGAGTGTGCCATTGACAAGTTGCGCTTAATCGATTCGCCTGTCACGCACACACGTGCAAATCCGATTTTTGCGTCCGGTCTGATTACGCTTTCTCTCTCTCTCTCTCTCTCTCTCTCTCGTGAGCGCACGAGCACGAGGATTATTCATTAATGAATTGTTTCGTTCGACAACGGGTTATCGTCTTTTTTTTTTAACTTCCTCGTTTTCGTGCGTGCGCAAGAGAGAGGATTCTTTAATGCGAGAATTTATGAGGTCGGCTATGCTTTGTCCGTGGATTTTGGCTTAACGTCGAGTGCGATCGTTTGATGAAAGGAAAATATACGAATCCCCTGATATATTTCGTTCTTTATTCATTGAATATTGGTGTTTGTATGAGTGTCGCTTAACGCGGATTTCTTTCCGCGTATTTATTGTGTGTTGCCCGAGAGAGATTAGCTGTGGACGTACTCAGAGTATTATTCCTTTTTTCGAATATAACGCTGGGATATCAAAATGAAATGTGCAAGTTTTATAAATGAAAATTTTAATCTATACTATATGAAATAGCAAGATCATAGTCTCTTAACAATATTTTCGTGATAAATTGAATGAAAATATTTCACACCATAATAAAACGTCTGGCAGTGAATTGACGAATATTTGATCGATATAATCGTTGCAGAGGGTCGCATACTGGAATTGCACTCGCCGGACGGCGTGCACGAGTGTTGGCTGAGGGCGATGGACACAGTGGAGGCCAAGGCCTGGTTCAATGCGCTTCACTCGGCACTAGCGGCACTCACCCTCAAGGCTCTCAGGCTTGCCTCGGCATTGCCGGATCCGCCACATCTACAACACATCGGTTGGCTCGCCAGGAGACATTGTTTGCAGGTCAGTGATTTTCTTCGTGCGTGCCTATATTGTTCGAGCGTTGACGAGTTATCGGAGTTTGAGATTCGTCATTTAGTTAGTAGGTCATTTGGATGATGAGATTATGTATGCGTACGAATGAACATTTCGCGCGAATCGTTGATCGGCTATTAATATTTACGGTATTGTTATCAAGGCTATCGTATTTTCATGTGTAATGATGCAATAGTTGGAGTGAAACGATGGCCCACTTTACGAGATTTATTTTAACTACATATGGGATACATTAATTTGGCGTTGACGAGGCGATTCGTTAAATTCTCGGCAAATCGTAGTCGATATTACGCTTGCCAAATACCATTTAGGTTCAATGACATTCGCATCGCGTTTAATAGAAATTGCGCCCTCGAAACATATAAATTATATAATTAATGGCATTGTTACGAATATTATGATTACTATATCAAGCGCAAGAGTTTCATTAAAAATTTACTGAGGATCGATTTTGATGTTACCGCGAGTTGTAACTTAATTAATGCCAGAAATACAGATAATAATTTGATATCCCGCGTCGAGAGAATTATTCATTTACGGAAGTACAGTGGGACAAAAAAAATTCAATTTAATTTCCTTTCGCGAGATGAAATTGAATTATGACCTTTGGTCGGTGAGCGTCAGTGAATTGTCAAGTACGAAAAGACGTCTGTTAATTACTTTCGACAGACGGGCTTCGCTCTTCCGACGCGGAATATTAATTGAAACAGAGCCGAGCTTCGAACAAATGCTATAACACATCTGGTCAAACAGAGACACAGCGACGGCGAATAATTCAAATTAGTATTGACTTAGCGCCGAGACAGACAGCGAAAGAACTGTCGCTCCTTCATTTGAAAAATTAAAATTTTTTCGCCCTTCGTCTATTTAACTTTCATATCGCTATATGTATATATACAGTCATTATGATAATCGAGGAAGGGGGGGGGGGGTCAAAGAACAGAGATGATCGTTGATTAAATCGCGTCTCGTTTGCATCACCTAATTAATGGGGATTTTTATTATGAAATACTTTTTATAAACAATTTCAAGTAAAGTTTCATGAAATCATGTCATTTTAATAATTCATCAAATTGAATACTTCAGAATAAATAATAACGTATATAATATATTTATCTATAAAGTTTATCAATCAAGAGTTCATTTATTTGATTCCTATACTCGAATTAATCATTTATCTCTCTTTAAATACATTTTTTTTAAATATTCAAATTAATTTGTAAACATGGAAATATAATATTGAAAAAGATAGAATGATGTGTGAATAATAAATTGTCTGGTTTATTCATTTAAGATTAAATAAATTATACACAGGATATTTTAATGAAACTGTGTAATTAACGATAATTAATTGATACTTGTAAAATAGCAAAAAGAAATGCCTTCCTACCGCGTGTCCCGCGGCGCGTTCTACTTTTTTTTAAGTAAAATCGATAATTTAACCGCATGATTTAATAGCCAGTAAAGAGTTTTGCATTATTAAACACTGTAGGCTAAAAAAAGTCAACGTGATTTTTCCTCCAACAACCTCCACGTACGCGGGTTCTACAGTCAGTTTTACACGTACTGTCGGTTGCAAAACACAAAAGAAATATTGAAGAGTACTCGTCAGTTTATACTCCAAAATTTCATATAACATAAATATCACAAGGTGAATCATATAAATAAATTCATTATTTTGTTGGGTTTGTGTATTGGTATTATATTTGTGGATGAGAAGTGGACATCACTGGTTGCTATGCAAATCAATCAAAATGTTAATGCACACCAAATTGTTATGTTTTGTGATAACTTGCATTATAAAAACATAGAAAAAGCTTTATCATCAACTCCACAGATATTGATTGATCTCGAAAAAAAATTTTTTCGCCCTTCGTCTATTTAACTTTCATATCGATCGTTGATTAAATCGCGTCTCGTTTGCATCACCTAATTACCAGCTTCCTGGTGCCGTAGTCCAAATACGGGCGGACACCCACGGGACTCTGTCCTGAAGGCTTCTCCACGTTAATGCCAATCAATTATGTGGCCTCCACCAACGCGAGTGCACCTATTGATAAAGGAGCGGGTATGTGTCGTGCGACCATCGATTTCTTGGATATGGCGCCGTGCGTCCCAAAGAGACGAATTGCGCGAATAGGCTGACCGAATACGGAGACTTACTACTGATTACTGATATTCGCGAATTTTGATTATCGCGATCGAAAAAAAAAATTAAAAAATGAAAAGTATGAGCTTAGCGCGTGGCCACACACTCGAAGCGAACAGAAAGTTTGACTTTCGAAATATTGATTTTCGAAAGAAAAATAATATAATAGTCAGTGTAAAAACCTATACATTTTGATACACTGTAGACTAAAAGGACACGTAATTTTTGCCCAGCAACCGCCACGTACTCGAGTTCTGCAGTCAGTTTGAAAAGTGCCATTGGTTGATGAGGACATTTTGCAGTACTTGGTGCAAAACTAAGTTAAAAATAGCTTTTGCCCAACGCCTAGCAAAGCTCCTGGGGTCTATCGCTCAGTTTGAATGATGATAGCTTGTGCTAAACAGAAAAGAAATATCGTAAGGCGTTCAGTTGGGAAGATTGTCAAGTTTGGAATAAAAATGGATCGTATAATTAAAAGTATTATTTTATTAAATTTGTGTTCTGGGATTGCACGTGCTAATGAGAACTGGGCATCAATGCTTGCAACCAAAATTGATCAAGACGTAAATGCACATCAAATTATTATGTTTCGTGACAAACTGCGTCACAAAAATCTAGACGAAGCTTTATCTTCCACGCCGCAGATATCGATAGAACTCGAGGAAGTCCGCAATAATGATTCATTTTTAATGAAATACTCTTCGATTCTCAAAAACTCTAGAACATCGAGTCTGCTTGTAATTTTGGAAGAAGATATTGATTTACTGCACTTGACGGCACAAAAAATACTAGATGTCTTTGCACAAATTTCACCTACAAACCCTAGATCTAGATGTTTACTGATATTGCTAAGCAAACAAACGTCGAGGTTTATGCAGCTGAATGAATTATTACAATACTCTTGGCACTTGAAGTTTCTCGACTTTTCAATTTTGACCTTAGATGAGTTGGAGGATCCAAAGCTGCTTTATTACAATCCTTTTTTGAATGTCACTGTAAAAGAAAGCCTCAATAACGTGTCGAAAATTTTTCCTGAAAAGGTTACTAACATGCAAAAGAGAACTTTTAAATTACAGTTAATGGAGTTCTTTCCTTATTCGATAGTTTCACTAGACAGCGACAATAAAGTAACAGAAGCTAGTGGAAAAAATCTGGAATACTTCAGAATATTTTGTGAGATTAATAATTGTACACTTGACTATATTATGTACGGGAAGACAATAACAAAGAATTTATCTTTAACTAGAGTTTATAAAACGGCAATCAAATTTGAAAACGCCGATGTAAATGGTTTCGTAATTCCTTGTACCCTAGGTTATTCGTGCTACGATGTAACATTTGTGACAGGAAACGCTGTGGATGATGCTTTCACAGTTATTGTTATTCCAATAGTTAATATCTGGAAATTGAAGATTCCTTCCAAACTATTTAGTTACTTGCTTCTAGCAACCTCAATATTTGTAATTTTCATAATAACAGCATATGTTTTAAAATTTTCAAAAAGTCACTGGAAAATACATTACATATTACAAAATTTAGTAGGCCTAACGGTACCCAAGAAACCTACGAATCTAGTGGAACAAATAATTTTTATCACGATATCTCTATTATCAATACAGTGTTTCACAGGTATTTTAATAAAAATCACGGAAATCCAACTTATCAGCGAAGAAATAAACTTCAGCAGCGCCGAAGAGTTCGTTAACAATTCTTTTTTCAAACTTCATGTCCCATATGGCCATGTGGATTATTTTAACACTTATTCAAACGATGCTGTTAGACAATTGATGGATCGGGCGACAGTTGTCGAAGATTCGTTGGTTTGTCTAAATATTCTAGTGTCAACTCGCAGAGCTGCGTGTGTCATAAGTGATAGAAGACTCCCCGGGCACAGCAAATTCAACAGAAATTATGACGGTTCTCCCATCATGAAAGCGTTAAAAATTCCATTTCGATGGTCACCATTATCTTTTATATTTGAGAGAGCTTCTCCATATGTAGAAAAATTCAATATAATAAACCAACGAGTTATTGAATCCGGCATTTTAAGCTCGAGGAACAATCCAGGGAATGATGCCAGTCGAAAGGTGACCTTTCAGCTCAATAGCAAAGCAACGAAGATTATGGATAATTCTATCTCAACTTCATTGAAATTACTCATCTTCGCTGGTTTCGGACTGTCAATTCTAACTTTTATTCTGGAACTGTGTGTGTCTTATTATCACAAACTACGCAAGCAAAAAACTATACAAGTTAGGCGTAAACGTGTCACAAAATAATTAATCTGAGAACAATATATTACTAAGTTCTATGTATTTTAAAATATAGGTACAGTTTATTTATATTTATCAATGTTTGATTCACCAATTTATGTATGATATATTGAGCACATTAAATATTAACTGTCCGAAAATTATAATTCTAATTATTAAACTTCCTTTTATTCCCTTCAGTCTATAAATTAATCAGTAATTTAGGGTTTCCATAATACTAGCAAGTAGAAGCAAAGATCATATTCTTTTTTCTAAATAGAGAAATTTATTTTTTATACTTATTATTTCCCCTACGTGAGTAAAAAACACATCTTTTCATTAAATCAATTCATGACTGTATTATCCCAAAAAATTGTCAACCAAGTAAGAAATTATATCTTGATCACATATTACACCGGCTAATCTCGCGAAGCTTGTCGAAAATCTCGAAATGAATAATTCCTCAGCACTCCGCTAGCAAGAAAGCTCCATTCGTTACGGCCAATTATCCGGGGCAGGCTATTTGGGTGGTCGGCAACAGCTGGGTCGCCATAACACCCGAAAGAGTCCGCGTGTGTAATGTGTATCAATGATCCTGACTAATTCTCCGGCTATATTAGCTGGTCTTGGGTGAAATACGAGTGGACGAGGAGAAACATTTTCCAGTCTGGACGCTTGATTGAGCTAAGATTTTTTTTTCCCCAAAATATCGTAATTTATAACGTTTACAAAAGAAATTTCATCTTCCTATCCAACGAAATTAACATGGTAAGTTGAGTCACGGATTGAAAAAAGCTTAGTCGTCCATTTGAAAATCAGGCTAATCTTCGTACGTTTATTATTTGCATATTCAATGTATTCGGCTCGTCTGAGAAAATGTGGGGCGGCGGGAAAATGTGCCTTATGAGAAAGTACGTTATCGGGAAACCATGAAAGAGAATCAATATTTACGAGCGAATCTGAATAACTAATTCAAGCTCACAAAGCTTCTCGAGATTTGCATAGGCTCTTTCGATGGGAAATTTCCTTGGAGTCGTAAATAAATACACACGCCTCGTGACTCCCCTCCCCTTTCTCCCTCCAGCCGAATTGTGGTTGGTAGACGGGTAGTGTGCAGTAATGAGATATCGCCTCGAGGTACACTCGGAATGCCTTTTCTTACCGTCGAGCCGAGAAGGGGAAGGGGATAAAAAAGCTGTAAAATCGCCTGGCTCGTCTGATGAGTTTTCGTTTGTACTGCCACGGGGTCAGTGAGTTATTGCTGATTGTTGCTGAGTTGCGGGGAGAGATTAATGGCTGACGATTTTCATGCTGAGGAAGTTGGATTGGGATACTTATGGCGCATGAAGTTTTATTGCTAATTACTCTTATATTGCGGTGCCTCAATGATCATCTCGAACATGATGGATATGACGATTGGTCGTTTTCAGCAGCGAGATATTTTTAGTGTTCTAAATATTAATCAATAATTCACGGGTGTCATTTAGATACAGAGCTGACATTTTATAATTTTTTTTTTGAGAAATAAAAAATAAACCAAATATTTAAGTGTTATAAATCTATTTTGATACCCTTATTTGGTAACTTTCGAATTCAATAAACAAAATATCTTTTTCGTAAATTAAAAAAAGAATTGTAGAATTTTTTTACTTTAAACTTAAAAAAGTACTTCTAGGTTCAAGGTAAAAAAAAGTAGTTTCGTATTGATCGGTAAAATATTCCTGGAAATCAATACTTTTTTTACGTGGCTGCAGAAGTATAGGAAAAAAAAACAAAAGACAAATAACACCTTAAATCAAATACAATTTATCATGCTTAAAATACAATATTACATACATAATTATAAGATTAAACTTAAAATTACAATTATAGCAATAGCAATATTTTCAAAAACATTTAGTATAATATATTATTTTTCAACATTTCAATTTTTTGAAAATACTTTTTCGGTAATAGACACACAGCTCAAGGATGAATGTTAAAATCGACAACCCAAATTATAATCAGTAATATCAGCGAAGTTGAAATACAATTTTTCATGACGTATTTTGTCTTACTATCCAATTTTAAAAATCCTTTTTGACGCTCTTCATTGCCTGGATTGTTCCTCGATTTCAAAATACCGGATTCAATTACACGTTGCGATACTTTATTGAAATTTTGAACATAAGGCGATGCTTTTTCAAATGGAAAAGCAGTGGGAGACCATAGAAGATCGAATTTTAAGAATTTCATAATCGGGGAATTCCCGTCACTATTCCTGTAATAATTGGTGCATTCGAAAAGTCTTCTACGACTTATGATGCATGCAGCCTTGCGAGTTGAAATCAGAGTATCTATAGAATCTTTCGATTGTTCGACGATGATGGCACGATTCATTAATTGCCGGATAGCTTCATTTGAATGAATCTTGAAATAATCCGCATAATTCTTCGGGACGTAAAAAAGAATTGTTAACGAACTCCTCGGCGTTGCTGAAATTTATTTCTTCGCTGATAAGTTGGATTTCCGAGATTTTTATTAAAATACCTGTGAAGCACTGTATTGATAATAGAGATATCGTAACAAAAATTATTTTTTTCCACTAGATTCGTAGGTTTCTTGGGTACTGTTAAACCTATTAAATTCTGCATTATGTAATGTATTTTCCAATGATTTTTCGAAAATTTCAAAAAATATACTGTTATTATGAAAATAACAGCAATTGAGGTTGCTATAAGCAAGTAACTAAATAGTTCAGCAGGAATCTTCAACTTCCAGATATTGATTATTGGCGTTACAATAAACGTCGAACCCACATCAATAGACTTTGATGTTACAAAGGATTTATTGTAGCACGTATGGCCTATAGTACAAGAAACTACAAATCCATTTACATCACTATTCTCTAAAAGTTTATTTATATTTGAATAAGTTTCAGTCGGAGACATATTTTTTTTTATCTTTTCGTACATTTCGTGATCGAGCGTGCAGTTATTAGTCTCACAGAATATCCGAAAGTATTCATAATATGTCCCAGAAACTTTTGTGACTTTGTCATCTAGCGAAACAAGCGAATAAGGCACGACATCCTTTAATTGTAATTTAAAAGTTTTTCCATGCACGTTGGAAAGTTTTTCGGAAAAAATGTTTGAAACGTTGTTGAGGCTTTCTTTTACAATGACATTCAAAAAATGATTATAATATAGCAGCTTTGGATCCTCTAACTCATCTAAGGTCAAAATTGAAAAGTCGAGAAACTTCAAGGACCAAGAGTATTGCAGTAATTTATTTATCAGCGTGTGTGTCGATGTTGTTTTATTAAATATTAAAAGTAAGCATCTTGATC
Source organism: Galeopsomyia nigrocyanea (assembly GCA_035047105.1). NCBI lineage: Eukaryota > Metazoa > Arthropoda > Insecta > Hymenoptera > Eulophidae > Galeopsomyia > Galeopsomyia nigrocyanea. The sequence goes on from JAWWMK010000001.1 coordinate 12,185,269, forward strand.
TAGTAGCGATAGGTACAATTTGAACCAAAAAATTTAGTATCCTTCGTGCCTTCAAGTGCAGTAAATCAATTTCTTCTTCCAAAATAACAAGCAGTCTCGATGTTCTAGAGTTTTTGAGAATTGAAGAGAGTATTCCATTAAAAATGAATCGTTATTGCTTACTTTTTCGAGATCAATCGATATCTGTGGAATTGGTGATAAAGCTTTCTCTATGTTTTTATAATGCACTTTATCACGAAACATAACAATTTGGTGTGCATTAACATTTTGATTGATTTGCGTGGCAACCAGTGATGTCCATTTCTCATCCGCAAATGTAATACCAATACACAAACCCAATAAAATAATGAATTTATTTATATTATTCATCTTGTGATATTTATGTTATATGAAAGCTTTGAGTATAAACTGACAAGTACTCTTCAATATTTCTTTTGTGTTTTGCAACCGACAGTACGTGTAAAACTGACTGTAGAACCCGCGTACGTGGAGGTTGTTGGAGGAAAAACCACGTTGACTTTTTTTAGCCTGCAGTGTTTAATAATGCAAAACTCTTTACTGGCTATTAAATCATGCGATTAAATTGTCGATTTTAAGTAACAAAAAGTAGAACGCGCTGCGGGACACGCGGTAGGAAGGCATTTCTTTTTGCTATTTTACAAGTACCAATTAATTATCGTTAATTACACAGTTTCATTGAAATATCCTATGTATATTTTATTTAATCTTAAATGAATAAAACAGACAATTTATTATTCATACATCATTCTATCTTTTTCAATATTTATTTCCATGTTTACAAATTAATTTGAATATTAAAAAAAAAATGTATTTAAAGAGAGATAAATGATTAATTTGAGTATAGGAATCAAATAAACGAACTCTTGATTGATAAACTCTATAGATGAATATATTATATACGTTATTATTTATTCTGAAGTATTCAAATTGATCATTAAAATGACATGATTTCATGAAACTTTACTTGAAATTGTTTATAAAAAGTATTTCATAATAAAAATCTCCATTAAAGATTTAATCTTTGAAAAAAATAATAACGATCATGACCCATTATGATGATCCGTACTTTATTTACGTAATCGCAGCAAATATCTTTCACGAAAAAGCCTCGTTCACCGTCAAAAGGCCGAGGTTAAAACGCTCTAATAGCGGGATTTAGCGAGTGGCTGAGAAGCCAAAAGCTCAGAGAGCAGAAAGGGAGAGAGAGAGAGAGAGAGAGTGAGAGAGCGAAAGCCCAAGTCGAAAAGCTCGGAAGCAGAATTACCGGAGAATTACGGGAGGGGGTTAAGGCGAAGTTTTTGAGAGACATTCGGCGACTCCGTCGGTGCGGAACGAGGGCAAACAGCAAAAGATTCAGCAGCAGCAGCAGTCGATTCGCGTGTCAACAGCGCAATGCGCGCGCGTTCTCTCTCAAGGCGTTTGACTCAAATCAGAGAAAGTTAAAGTTTCGACGAATAAATAGCTAACGAGCCGAAAGTTTGCTTTTTCGCGCTTTGCACGACGAGATTCAGAGCCTTTATGCTTTCATTTCCAACCTGACGATTTTCGAGCTACCTCCTTACAATGGAACACTCGGCTGTGTTTTGCTTATACTAGGACTTTAGAGCGCGCTACGCGCGCAGATGAATGTCTCACGCTACAGTTTGTTTATAAAATAAAATCTTGACAATATGGCTGCGCTCTAATTCAGTCTTGAATCTTGAAATCTCTTAAACAAGGCGGCGCCCTAAGCGGCAGCTCTCTTTTAAAGTTCGATATTCGCGTGCTCGAGATTAAATTGTTTGCCAAAGTTGTTTTGGCAAGGAAGAGGATTTTCAGATAGTGTTGCATGTATTTATTATACTTGTAAGTCGAAATTTATTCTAGTTATAATATTTGCGTAGAGCTAATTGTACTCTTTCTGTTCTCAAATTTGATATGTAAATATGTTTGACCACTATGTAAAAAATTTCCATACCGCAATACGATCATTCACAACATTTTCAAAATATTCATGTTTTAAGTTAAAAAAAAATACGGTCCCATAAAGTAGGACACGTTGCGAAATGAATATTTTCAATTCAGAAAATATGAATGCAGCTTTGAAAAATTGCTGAAGGAAATGTCACACGGAATCTCGGGAGACTTACACGCATGCATGAAGTACCTCCAACGAAAAGCATTTTTGCAGTCTCACTTCAAAATTTCTTCCAAACCCTGACAGCCAAGTGCAAACAGCGAAAGCTGCAAAACTAAGTGCATTACCTTATATATCGCGAAAAATCTCAAGCATCAGAAGTAACGCGAGTCAAACAAGAAAAGTAGATAAATTCAGTCTCGTATAGACAGACATACACGATATAGCTCTATACGTAGCGAAGCAACCCAAAGAAAATCTCGTTACTCGTCCTCGTCTTCGTCGTCGTCGCGAGGATGTAGTTACTCGCGCGGAACATAAAGCCTCTAATGGAAAATACATTAAGAGCTATCGAAGCCTCTCCTTCTTTACTCGTTTTACGAAACTTACGCTCGCGCTTTTACATTGAAGATCCGGATCCTTCAAACTCCGGAAGGCTTTGTGCTGTAGCGACATTCTTGTAATTTTGCAAGGATTAAATGACGTTCAACACGAGATTTGCTTATCTCGAACACGGTAAAGTTGATATCATTGTAAATTCCAGCTTGAGAAAGTTGTGATGTTGTATACTTTGGTAACTTTGACTTCGCTCAATTGAGGAGGAGAGTCAAAGTTTCACTTTGATCCCTGGCGTCTCAGTACTTTGCGCACTTTGTAATAATATCGATGATCTTGTCACGCGATCTCACTCGCGAATTTGAGTTTCTGGATCTGAAAAAAGAAATAAATAAAATAAAATCTCTAATCAATATATATCGAGGTTCAAATTAAACATACTTCCCAAAATTAAGAATGTATACTTGGCGTTTGGAAAATATTCAACAGAGAAAGCGAAATGAGAATAATGAACGTCCTAAAACTACACTAGCAAATCTTTTCTCCATCGCTTACATACACACAAGCCAGAGTCCGGCGCAATAAAATCATAGTAAGCTTTTCCTGCCGGTGGTATATATCCTCCATGGCAATATTCTCTATTACCGTGGTAGCCGTCGGATAATCTAAGCGGGTTTGCCATTACGGTAATTGAATGCCCTGGGATCAAATATCGGCGGGGCTTGCGCGCTATAATGCTCTAACGTGAAGGAAGCTAAGTCAAAGAGAGTGAGCGAGAGAGAGAGCAGCGCAGCAGCAGCAGCACGTGCATTAATCATGGTGCTATCGGACAACCGAGCGAGCGCAAGCCGCCTGCTGCTGCCACGTTCCATAGCGTGTGAAATTGAAGGCTTCACAAGCCAAGACGCTAACTCCTTCGCCTCATTAGTCCGCGTCGCTTATACTTTGCGTCTTTTACCCCGCCGAGTTTCATTGATGGTTATGGACTTCGGAGATTATCGCTCTGATACTCACCGATCAACTGATTTTTATCCATTTTGGCGTGTCTAGTGGAGAATTTAAGATTCTGAAAAATTGAGAACGCGAAGAAGAGAATTTATAAAATCTATTTCGATTGGTTGTTTCAAGGGCCAATCAAACCATATATTTGCTTGATTTTCTATTGACCGTACGATTTGAAGGAATGAGGATAAGGAAAATAAATAAGTCTACTAATAATAAAAATATATTAACGGATTCTTAAATATGAAAATCGTGAAAATTGCAGGAAAACACTCGGAATCCCGAAGTCCATCTAACCCGCATGTAAAAATATCCATTAGCATTGGTCAAACAATCAAACCCGTTATTAAGTATAGCCCTCTACCATGCCGATCAAACACAGACGCACGTGAAAGAAAAAAAAAGTCGAGGAAGAACGAAAGCGTATAGCAATGTTTGATAACCATCGACTATCGGGGAAAATACATGGCAAGGAGCCTCGGAAAAGAATCACAAGCCCAAATGGATTGCCAGTTACTCACTCACCTTAATTAGCGGGCTCTCGAAGTGGGGAGGAGGCGCTTATCAAACATCGAGAGTCTGCTCGCGAGAGTGTTATGAGCCTCGGTACACTTAATACCCGGAACGCTTGGGATAGTGCATCAGCAATGCTAAGCAAACTGGCGGTGGCTCTTCTCTCTGCCGTCGGCCGAGTGTGTTTGCGCATCGCTCGAGCGTTAAGAGGATCGCCGCCGCCGACGCTCAGACGGAGCGAGAGAGACGGAGAGAGTAAGTTCCAAGGCGATCTCCGTTCGATTGGCCGGTGTAATTAATTTTAACGAGCACTCGATCCCTCCGTCCTGTTTGTCTTTGGCCAGACCCAAGTTTCTAATTGATCGATCGGCCTGTGTTGAAAAGCAACGGAGAAAAAATAGAGAAAAGCTATCTGCGGATTCTAATTACTCTTTGGATCTTTGATTAAAGCCGAGGCTGAGATGAGCAATGTACACCGGAAAAGGTGTTTGCTCGATGCGCGCAAGTCCTGTACACGCGGAAACGCGAGCTATGTGTTTGTGTGTGTTGCCCAAGTCGAGTCCCTCTCTCTCTCTCTCTCTGCCAGCGTTGAGAGAGAAGCTTGTTTGAACTACTAGGCCGACTTGCCGCTTCATAGGAGAACCTCACAGACGACGCGCTATCACGACAAATTAAAGTGCTACCTAAGTGCTGTCGTGTATAGCTTTTCAGAAATGCTGGCGTGTCTTTTGCTTTGACTAACTGAGACGCCTAAATCTTGGCGTTCTCGTCTTCATTGGATTTTTGCACTTGTTACACTATGATGTCGTCTTTTAGTCGCTGCAATGAATTTTTGAAATAAAGACTTACTTTTTTTCAAAAAGTCCTTTGCAATTAAGACCTCGAGAAAAATTAATGGGTTGCGTTCTTCCTTTGATAAACTCGAGCATTACCTCAAAGCTCTGGTAATTAGCTATCCTATTAACCCAGTTTTCGGAGGTAAAAAAATGACCTTTCATCGCAATCAATTACTTCCGGTTTCTACTAAATTCATCGTCGCTCAAATTAAAAAAAAATATCAATGTATCTTACTCAACTGTCTCAGTCATTACTCCTGATTCCCACGAGAAAAAAAAATTGTTGTCTCGTCACTTTCCGCCTCATGAATTCCACCAATTACATCAGTCAAAATCCCTTGCCCTTGAATTTCAAAAAAAAAAAAAATTAGACGCTCGACAGACAGCGAGCATCGAAAAACAAGAAAAGAAACGAATTTTTGAAAAGTTTGTTACTCGTATTTTGCCGACTCAATTAAAGGGGGAAGCATGTGCGCGCGAGAGATCGTGCATTGTTCGTGGGTTGGTGCACACGCGATTTCGCGGTTACGGAAGTACGTGGACATGACGTGGTCGGGTAATGGCGTTTCCATTTCTCGCCCAGAACCGACAGCCAGAGCCCCTAGAGCCAGAACGAGCCAAGCAAGCCAAGCACGATAGCAGCCGCAACGTCGAACTAGCGACCTATTGCGAGCTTTCCGAAGCTCTCGCGATTAATACATTCGACAAAACCTTTCGTTTCCTCAATGATTTCTGATTATTATTCGAAAGTTCAGCTAGTCGAATGTGTGCACTTTTAGACTTTACTTTTCCTGTATTGATTATTGGAAAAACATTTTTTTTTATATTTTACTTTCTGCACGCAAAAGAGAAGCTAAAAAATGCTATGACACCAGCCCCCCTGACAGTTTTACAAATAAATTTTCAGATACAATAAAAAGGAATGAAAAATTACAAATATCTTTAAAGTCACTAGTACTATTGGTTGATATGTTATGAAAATTCCAAACGAAGTCCATGTTTGTATTTTTGTTCAATTTTATTTTATAAATGTTCTGTAGGCTCGATAAAATAGAAAACAAATAAGTCAACTAATGTCTTTTACAGTTTCAAACCAAACACTTTATTATGCTCAAAATACATACTTGTTGCGTAATATGAGTAAACATTTTGGTCTCGTCTGTACGGGTTCAATTAGGCTAATAAAGTGTAGCAGCTTTTGTATCGAATCGGTATTGACATCTGTTTCAATAATAATAAACATACTTGAAGAACGATGGATTTTCAGTGTTCGATATTCTGCCAATGCAAGAGGACTACCATGATGTAGAACTTCCTTCGACTCAATTGAGATTTTTGGTGTGTGTGACAAAGCGGTTTCTAAATTTACTGATTGATGTTGTACTTTATCACTAAAAAGGACAATTTGATGAATTCTTGAATTCTCTTCAACTTTATTCGCAATCGTTTCAGTCCAATTTTCTTTTGCTAATACATTTGCAATGAAAAAAACCAAACTAAAAAGGTCCTTTGTTAAACTGTGCATTTTGAAATGACAAATTAACACATCTGAAATGATATTGAAAGTATTACACAAGTTTTAGGATATATAATTTACTAAGAGCTCATATGATTTTTTACTTAGCTTACCTTATTAAGAAGTTATCACATTGATGAAGTTGCTACTCAAACAAAAACTTCAAACTATTGATGTCAACTATCCAGCTTGATGTATATAATAATTAAACTCACAAACTCTGAACTTTTGCCTTAAATATTATTGATTGGATACAATGAATATGAACACGTCCGATCCCTCTGAGCGTCCGACACAACTGATTTTGAGTTTTCAACCGGAAAAATAACAATATGTTTTGTTTTGTTCAAAATAAAAAAAGCGTTGCTACGCGACTCGCATACCATCGACCGATTCGCCCTTGAAAAGTTAACCCTTCCACATATTTTATGTACTACATAATTTTGCTAAAACTAAAAGCTTTGTTATTTCATTACGCGGTTTCTAAAAACAAAGTGGAAGTGAAATAAATCAATATTTAGTCAGACATACATTCCCTCCGATAATTTTTCTGCAGTAATTAATAACATGAAAAGAAGCGAACCAGTAATAGAACCATGAAATAGTTTGAAATATTTTCAAAGCATTAGCTCACTGTAAAAAATCGACGGCAAAAAAATAAAGCGATCGTTAACCAACGCAAAACGGCAACACTGAAACTTCAAAGGCCCGTGGCCGTTCTCTTAAGCTCGTAACTTTTCCTCTCCCTTTTTTTTAATAATCCTCGAATTATACTTTGTCTTAATTCGCGTTTACCGTTGAGACGATAAAAGCCATGGTGTGCTTTTACTGCGTACATATTTTTTTTCTTTTTTTTTTATTTTTGCACGGAGAAACTTCAAGACGGGTTTATTCGCCTCGCCACCGAGAGAGGGAGATGAAAAGCTTGTATTTTTCAGACGAGGCTACGTAATTACAGCTTGAAGACGTCGGAAGTGGAGTACTTAGCAGGAGTTACTTCCTTTTCAAATGGACAGCTGGTTGTAATGCTTGAACGCAATTTTTTTCTCTTCCCCTTTACTTTCTTATTTACAGTCTTACTTGACGATGTTAATGCTGCGCAAAGAACTTTTTTTCTTGCGCAAATCAGACCGCATTTATATTTCAATAGCTTTCATGAATCCGTCTTAATTAGAAAATTTATTTATTCAAAAGTTAAGCACGTCGACAGAGTATTCGAAACAAGAAAACGAAAAAATTTAATTTTTACATTACTTCTAAACATAAAAAAAATTCCATTCAAAATTTCGTGTTATACGCATCGAAACCCGCAAATCGATATAAACACAGAACTTACGCAAGTTGTCCATCAAATCTCAAATTCAGAGCTCTTACAAGAGAACTACACCTCGCGCAATCTCAGCCGCCATCTTCAGTCTGAAACCCAAGCTGCAGTACTCCAGTCGCTCACGTACAGCATCAGCGATCAAAGCTAGCAGTTATCTCACGTCAAAACTTGACGGTTCAATTAAGCTGCTCAGTTATTGTTGCTTCCCCTGGAAAATGAATATCCCAACGCTAACGGCGAAATTTATCGCTGTTATTATTTTCTTTTTGTTAGCGTCGAGGCACGATTTTCACCAGATTTTTATTTTTCCTCTGATTGGTCGAATTTCTATTTACGGCTGAAACTATTTTTTACTTGGCCGAATTTACTCGTACTCCAGATCTTCAAATAAAGAAAACTCGGAGTATAATTTAAAAAATGGTCGAAAATTAAAGTTGATGTCTGTCGTACAAATTAATACTTTTAACTGACGTAAATTTACGAAAATACGATAAGCAAATAATTAATTAACGTTATTTCAATCGACGAATAAAAAAATTCAAAACCAGGGGAAGAAGGCATCCTCCCCTCCCGGCCTCCTGGTTTTGGATTTTTTTATGTTTAGTTAGTGAAATTTGATAATAACGAAACGTCATTTACAATGATCTGGATTATGAAATTTTTTAGTCTAACCTACAGTTCGTCAATTAAAATAACGTTGACTAAAAAACGATAGTCCTTATATTTCGTGTTTAAATAAATAACTTGATTTCGAGAAAATGATACTCATAGAACAATCATAACCAATTGACGAAAGCAATTGATCTGGAAGCAGAAACTATCGAGAAATTTACGTGATCGCCAAAATTAATCAGAATATTAAATCTGTTGCAGAACGGGCGAGCAAGCAGCGAGAGCAGCGAGGACGGCGCAGGTAGCAGTGCAAGCACATCCCGCGGCTACGGATGCGCCGGTGGTTGGCGAAGCGTCTTTGGCGCGGTTTCCGGCCGAGAACTTAGGCTCTACGAGTGCGCGCCATGGAGTCCCGAAGCTTGGGCTTCGCCAAGCATCACCTGTCCACTCATCGCTACGAGGTTCGTCGCTCGAACTTTCAGTTTTTCTTTTTTCTTTTCATATTTCTAAATTTCTCGCGATTTATCATCCGCGGAGCAAAAAAAAAATCTCATCTATACAGCAACGACAAAACAAGAAGCAAAAGCATCCATCAACCAATAAATTCGCTGGCGATACGAAACGGAGCGTTAAAACTGATCGCGAGCAAATACACTGGAAAGCTCGATCATCAATCACAGCACAAATCGTCCAAGCGACGACGTTACTCTCGCGACGTGTATATACATATATATATACATATATATATATGTGTGTGTGTGTGTCGTTAACCTCTGCCCCGCTAGTCGTCGACGTCGATCTGGCCCTTATTTACACGTCGCGTGTCTCTATCTGTGTGTGTGTGTGTGCGCGCGCGCGCGTTCTGGACTCTGCCGAATGATAATAATTAACGGCTTTTGCTCGCGTTTAACCGACACACGATTCTAAAGCTCTCGTAAAAGTTAAAGACTGTGACGTACACCACACTGCGGTCACGGCTTCTCCTTCGTGTTAAGTGCGTCTCGTTTATGCATTGTTTCGCCACGCCACAAGCTTCTCTTTTTTTTTTATGTGACTCAATTATTTCCTTTAATTTTTTGTTCTCTTTTATAAATCACGTCTACGTCGCTATAAAAATCATCTCCCCTGCAAGCTAAAGAGTTCAGCCAATTATAAGCGAGACGTAAACAGCTATCAGCCGCTAATTACATATTTACGGGGGAGAAAAAAACAAGGCACTTTCAAGTTGGATGGGTGGGGTAGGAAGGGAGAGGGAACGATATAGCCGGTTAATTAATAGCGAGTGATTAATCGCGCGGCGCAGTGCATGCGCGGAGACGGCAAACCCTCGTCAAACGCGTGCGCGCGCCCTCGCGCTCGCTACGTGATCTGCAAATACGGGCATATTATGTATAATGCGCAGTCACGTCTCCTCTCGTGCTATCTACGATGCGTTATGTATCATTACGGAAAGCTTTGCTTTACAATGAACCCAAGGCAAAACCTTGATGCAGCAGCAGACTCGGAAAATTTATATGATAAGGGTTCGGGCTGATTTGATTTTAATAGTCGACGCGAACAATTATCAATCTTAATTCATAATGAAAAATAATTTTGACAGTCGTTAACTTACCTATCTCATTAACAAAGTGAAAGATAGCCAAGCGGGCTGTTCACGAATGTATGTATAGCACAGGCAGTCTGGCCAATTACCTATCCCATTTCCCGGGTAAGCTTGGAAACTCTCCTCGCGAGTAGCAGCAGCAGCGGCAGCAGTCTTGCGTATAGCAAACTTAGCCGGAGCGGCTGGCTGTCCGGGCCAAACGCGCAGAGAGCGCGAGTCTATGCAAATGTTTCAATCGGAGCGCGAGATGGGATATCGAGAGTCCCGAAAGTTTGCTCGATTAATGAACGACTCGCCTACCTCCTAAACCCACCATCTCGAATAACTTTTTCTTTTGTCGGGCTTTCGCATATATGCTATATTATATACGTAGTTGATGTTTGAGTTTCTGATGTGGTACTATAGTTGTATGGCGTCGAGAGGAGTGGTGGTGGCAGGTAATCTTGGTTGAACTTTGAACTAATTTTTTTTTTCTCATTTGTCTTTGAGAAATCTAATATTTCCTGCCACGTGTGAAAGCACCGAACATTTGCTGCCCCTAAAAAATCCGTGCGAGCAGAAGCGTTTTCGAAGCTCAATCGCAATTACCTCGTGCGCAAGACTCCGAAATCCCAGCTAATCCATAAACACAGCCAGAGAGTGAGTGAGAGAGAGAGAGAGGTAGAAAAGAGAAAAGGTCGAAAAGCAGTTGTACTCCCCCACAGCAGCAAGTTCCGTCCAACTTGCCTCTCTTCTGTTGTGTTCTGCGGGAAAAGTGAGATGGTAGTAGGGGGAGTTTGCCAATTGTAACGTACGTGTGTGTATGTCTGTATGTGCACTGGGCGCCAATCAAAGCGAGTCTGACGCAAAACACGCGGCGGCCTCTCCCTTTCCGTGTTATCCGTCCGTCGATGCTGCTCTCTCTCACTCAGCTCAGGGGCATTTGCTCCTCTGCAGTCGGATTAATTTGTACTGGGACGAGCTACGGATTATCTCGTAGTGTTGCCTTCCTCTTACTGCTGTTTGCCTCCTGATTCCCGGATTTTCGCTTTTACTCTGTTCCGGCAGGCCGCGTTGACTCTTCTTTTCGAACTTTCTGCATTTGCGGCTTCTGTCAAATTCTCATCGTTCGAGGATGTATTTTGAGTTGAAAGCTTTTATTGAAACTTGAATTTATATGGGGTTTTGTTCTGAAAATTGTTAGATTTATTTTTTTAAATCGCTTTTTTTTTACGTTTTTAAGTGATTGTGTTGGATTTTTTTTTATCACATGGCTCATACAATTCCTGTAACTGCCACCAGGTGCTGCTGAATATCAATTTCCATTTTAGAAACAACTCTGGCAAAAATAATAAATACTGACGTTTTGAAGCTATCAATTGTCTATCAATTGTTTATCTCGTCATTAATTATAACAACCTCAATACATATGAATTTTGAAAACTACAATACCAAGTGAAAATCTTAAAAAAAAAAAAAACAAAGTACCACGAGAATAAGTTATGTCTGTAATCAGGCATCATACAAATGCGTTAGTCATTTTAGATTAAGTTCGGCGAATATACCCTCGTACTTCTTGCGATTTATGCTCACTCATAAATCTCGTAACAAATTGCTTCAGACCTCTTTCACACGAAAAAAAAAAGTTTTTTCCTTATACATCACTGATATTACTTATTTATATTCAAAACATACATTTAATCTCCATGGAAAGACAATAAAACGCACGATTGTCACTGATAAATTCACATTATGAATAAAAAGCAACAATAATTGTGCTAGCAAATAACAAAAAAAAAAGAGAGAGAAAAGAATGCTTGTATCTGTTGGTTGGCGATGAAGCGCTTCCCGAACGGATATAGCGTGCAAAAAGAAGACGGATATCGACAGCGGCGCTGATTTCGCGGACGCGCGCAGTCTATATTTCACTAGGACTCGCCATTTATTCAGTCTCTCTGCTCTCTCTTTTCTTTTTTTCTTTTTTTTGTTTCGCAAGGGTCACGCTTGTCAATCGCCTAGCAAACGGCGTAAATATTCCATGTATCGACGAGTTTCTTTTTCTCGCAGTTCCCGTCGTTGATTGATTGTTGCCTTATCAATATCGCAATGCGCCGATTTATTGGCTTGGAAAGCTTACGCGACTGCTCAGATAATTGATATCGAAGACTAATTGTTAATTTTCGACTTGATTGATGCTTGGTAATTGTTTCTTGTCGTTTCCAAATAATATATCGAATGGTGGCGTAATTATACTTGCTGGTTTATTCTTACAATATTTCATCCGATGAAAAGAGATGAAAATCATTACTCTTCGACGATACAAAATACGCTTTTTCCGAAATTACTCAGCCAGTAAGTAGCGAACTTATACGAGTATGATTACGCGTCTTCATAACATTGTACATAACGACGTAATAATCCGTCTACCGAAGCTTCATTCCTCTTTTTTACTCTCTGATCGATAAGCCGTTAAAAGCGCTCGATAAATTCCGTCCGAAATTTCGTTGGCCGTAAAAAATGTTTATCTTTATTCGAAGAATTCGCCCTTTCGACAAAAGAGAATGAATGGCACACTTTGGCCGAAGGTCCCTTTTTCTTCTTCTTCTTTTTTTTTGGCGGAGATTGCACAAATCGAGATGGATGGCGGCGATCGGACGCGAGACGAAATCACTTCCGGCGCCGGGTTCTTTTGAAAATTTATAAGCGTTCGGCGCCCTGAAAGTGCGCCGTATTAGAGAAAATTAGGATTTCGTCTCGAGGCTAGAGAGAGATTTTCTTTCCTTTCTTTGCGCCGGAAGGGTCTGAAGATAATCGTGATGTATTTGTCGAATCGATTGCCAACGAAAGAAAGGTTTGTTCTGATTTCGCTTCGACAACGGTATTTTCTAATCGAAACCAAATTTCTTCCGAAAAAAAATCCATCAAACAAATAAATTCGACAACCGAATGTTTTTTCTCTAGGTTTGTAACCCGCGAGCGCAATAAAAGTTTAGTGAAGTGTTGTCGCGAAACAAATCACAAGTTATTCAAAAAAGCTTCGATTCTCCTTGAAAAATGAGCAAAAAAATTGAATCGATGATTATTGTTGACAGGCTAGTGTCAGTGCCGGCAAAGCAGAACGAGGCAGCGTCGTCGAGTAATGGCGCAGGAAGCTATGGATCAACGTTCGCCGTGAGAGTCGGTACACCCGAGGGTGTGATCACGCATAGTTTCCGAACGGAAACGAGGCGAGATTTGGCTGCTTGGGCAAGAGCTATCGTGCAAGGATGCCATGCAGCTGCGCATTCGCTCAGGGAGTATACTGTTCGTAAGTATCAGCTCGTACCAGCAGTTCGCAAGTGTTGCATATCTCGAAGAAAGATAAGGACAAGATAAAATGGAGTTTAAAAAGAAACTCGTATCGATTCGCGTCACGTAAAACATTGCCGCATTGAAAGACGAGGAAAAAAGAAAAAGAAAACAAAACATCTGTTCTTGCCAACAGGCTGCGTGTGGCAAGGTAAGCCCTGCCAGCTGGTCGTTCACCACGAGGAAGGTTTTGCGCTTTACGCCGCTGGCACGAGAGGAGTTGCCGGTAGTGGAATCAGCCCGGGCTTACCACCGGCACCACTCTGGCATAGGCCTTTCGATAAACTTCGAATGTCGGCTGACGATGGCGCCAGACTGCTTTGGCTTGATTTCGTTGGCGATGACACGGAGATTGTAAGTTCATTTGATAATATTCTTTTATTTTTGCTTATGAGCTCACCCATATTACGATGATTTAATTTCATTGAGGGAAATCACATTTGCTGGCTTCGCTCTGATTCGATTATTGTAATAATTCTAAAGTAGAATATCGAATTACTGTAATAATGATGCATGATTGAAAGGGTGACAATACAAGGATCAGAATAGATTGGTAGATAATCTGAGCGAACGTGAATTATATGGTTTCAAATTCAATACTGGAAATTTTAATTTTAGCTGGTTGCATTTAATCAGAGAGTACAGAATTCAATTAAATAGCTGTGGGTATTTTAGTTACTCGAAAATATCAATCATAATGTACTTTGACGAACTTAGCAGACTATTTTCTGATAATCCGAAGGACATTCATCCTCGTATCGGATTTGTATCAATAAACATTGCACCGACAATGTAATCAACACAATCCGTATGAACAAATGTAACGAAAAAAACTTTTTCTCCGTATTTCCGTTACATAAAAGCTTTAAACTCTGCACAAACGAAGTTAATTCGTTGCGTGATACTTATACACGCTCGAATATTTATTTCCACGAACCGGCGTTCGCACAAATAAAAGGCGCATAATGAAAAAAAAAAGAAATTCATTTTCCCGCGTGTGTAGGTCATTTACACCCGACTCGTTTTCGCTTTGATCACTCATGGAGTATTTTTGCGCGTTGCACGATATATATATTTTCGCATCGTTCGTCCGTTAAAAAGAAAAAAAGAGAGAGAGAGAGAGAAAAACACGTTCGCTAAAGTACGAAACTCGATTTCACGAGGGAAAAAATTGGAGAGAAACATGTTAATCGTACAGTGATGCGTCATCGTCAAAAAGGTTTGATGTATTCAAATGGTATGTAGCGTTTACGCGCGCATGGATATGATAACGTAACTCGTAAACCGCGTCTCTGTCAACGCACACACATGTACATAGGTGTATGAGAGAAACGCAAATAAAAGCCCTCCTCTATTACGTTCCGCTCGAGCGAATGATAATCCTCTAATGCCTCGAGTGATCCGAGCGCTAAATGCATCGATGAGCTTTCTCTCTCTCTCCCTCACTCCGCGTACCATTTTCCCGTCTCCTTTCGTGTTCCTATTTCTGTATGTGCCAGGCAAATGGAAAATTCGACACTTTGATGGGCTCGGGATTTTGCTTATCCGTCGTCCTGCGCGCCTCAGAAAAAGATTTTCTACCAAGAGATTTTAGACTTACTGGCGGCTTTCTTGCATTGGAAAAAAAAAATAAATTACTATTTCTTTAGAGTGAAAAAAAAATTTTCCAATAACGTGTAAAAAAGCTTCTTTTTTTTTTACCGAACTGTGTTTATCTTGGATGTCGTTCAAATCTAGACGGAAAGTCTCTCGTACAAACATTATCTTTCGGAATCTCGGCTGACCGTATTCAGTCTGTACTACTAACTTATCAGGCGCTAGATAAAATACGTATTTTTCTATCTCGCTGTCCATTGAAACACAAAAAAAAATATCATTCGTGTGAACTTTTTATCGCGGTCGTCGACCCTGTAGCGAAAAACGTACGAGGTTCGTTCACACATACCGAAAGTATATATGGAGGATAGAGATAGAGAGAGAAAGAGAGAGAGAAAAAAAAAGTGGAATACGCGCGTAATTTTTTCCCATCGGCGTCATCGGCGCATCCCCTTGAGGCGTTGACGCTCGCAATCAAAGGGAAACGCGTGCAAAGAGAAATTTATTTTCCCTTCCGAATAATACGTCTCGACGTTTTTCCACTCGGCCGCGCTTTGTGGTAAGCGCATCGCGTTAAAATAAAAAAGTCAGAGGAATATGCGAATTTCCCGACGTACGCTTTTGTTCCGGAAGGCGTTATGCAAAGATGCTTGAATGCTGAAACTGTTGGTGGTGAATGTTAGTCTTGTAACGGAAAATGTTGTACATTTAATTTTTATATGAAAATTAAGAGTTAATGTTCATATATTCATATAATTCTATCAATTTGTACTTTTTGTTAATATTAATAAAAATAACGTATGAAGTGTGTTTTAATTTTGTTCAAGAAATCACTCAAAATATACATTTCATAACCGACAAGTATGGCTGAAGTACTCCGAGAATTTATAGAGAAGAAAATGGCGCAGCATTCGCTAAATTTGTAATTGGTCCATTAAAGTAGTTTCTCGCGCTATTGCAACTTGCTTAATGAGCTAGCCGTCGGTATAAATTAGAAAGCACCATCCATCATCGTAATGTACGCCGAAATTGAAATTGTTTGAAATAAAATTTTTGCACCAACATTCGAATACATTCGCCGTTTGTTTATGATTTTAACGTGAAACAGTCTCTCCAGAAAATGAGAAATTGAAATTTCTATTTCAGGAGGTCGACTTGGAAAGCTGCCCGAAGCCAATAGTCTTCGTGCTGCACAACTTTTTGTCGGCGAAGATACATCGACTGGGCCTGAGTACATAGGGTTACGAGGGGGCCCCGCACGAGGCTCCCGATTTGCCACCTCACACCACGCGCTCCGTCACCAGCGTCTTTCTCCACTAACCGTTGACTCAAGTGAGGGAGATGCCTATATAACATTGTGTACAAAATGATGCTGAACCCCTTCGATCAACAGCCAGCGTAAAGTATTAACGATTGACGCGATAGAGGAGGAGAAAAAAAAACATTGGATGATTTTATTTTTTTATTAATTTATGCATAATAATGTTACGTTAGTTCTAACAGATAGGGTTTAAACACTAATTCCATTAGTAGTATCGTCACTGTTATCACGAGACATTATTTTACGAAAATCACTGACTTAAATTTAGGTTTTTAGTATGAGTTTGTATATCGAACCTAGCGTAGTAGAGAATTGTATAGACTTCTGTTGTTAATAAGACAACTCTCGAATCCAATCGACAAAGGAACTGTTAATAAACCGATGATTGTATAAATAGCACAAAAAAAACAAACAAACAAAGTAATACATGTAAAAATTAATCACTCAACTTTTGTATATTCGTAATAAGATTTCCAATACGACTAATAACACTAACGAACCTATATATCGAATAAAAATTTTTGGAACGAATCTTTCTAAAACAACTAATCCTCGTCTCATAGATCGCACGACAAATGAATCATGCAGTTGGAGCAGCAACAAGTGTCTTCGGTTCGATTATCCATCGCTTGTTTTAATAACATCGCGTGCGAGAGAGAAAACTTTTCGGCGCAAAGTTTTTCAATAGATTCGCGCGGAGAGAATGAATAAAAAAAGGGGGGGAAAGAACGAGAGAGAGGAAAAAGTATTACGCGCAGAGGGTTAATTGCTGCAATATTTGTAAGTGCTGCGAAAGTTTGGATGCTGGGAGAGCAGCTTTTCATAATTAACGGGCGTTCTCTACTTTGGGGGATTGCAAAAAGTTTTTGCCGAAAAAAAAGACAGGAAAGAAAAAACGGGAAAACACAAGCATTGTTCTACTTTCTCAATTGACGTATTTCTTTAAGCTTTATTAATTTTACTGAATGATTGCGAGAACTTATTTTTTGTTCTCCCTTTTTCTTTGGTTTTAATTTTCTTTTCCTTTTCATTCGTGCCTTGAGTATTCTAGATTAGCTCTGATTCGATTGAGAAACGAAACTTGCATTTCATTAAGGAAGTCTTCAAGAAAACGTTAATTATCTCTTGAAACATCGAGCGAAACGTTAAATTGATTACATTCCGTTTGTTTAAGTATTTGAGCCGCCGTAAAGTAGAAAAAAAAAATCTTATTTAAAAATCGATAGCGTTCGCTAAATTTTTCGAATTACGATAGTAAAGCACCAAGCCGCCGTAACTGTCAGCGTAAAACCGAATGAAGGGGCGAAATAAAATCGATCACGCTGAAACAAAAGAAAGAGAGAGAAAAAAAATTCTTCGCGGCGGAAAACAAATTTCCGCGAAAGACGCGCAGCGCATAAAAAAAAAGACACAGAAAGGATGTTGTGTGGTATAGTGGTCTCGTAAAGTGTTGTTCGCAATTAAAAGTTTACGGCCTCCGCGCGCTCGCTCCAAACAAATTCATATCCCCTCTGCGTTCTCGCAATAATTAACGAGGCGCTGTCGTTAAGTGGGCATATCAACGCAAGAGAAGAAAAAAAAATATATATACACTCTGTACGAAGTTTGAGCGACAAAATTTATAGCGGTCGAAAAATTAATAATAATCATGCGATGACTCCGAAGGTTATATTTGGCTTCTTTTTTTTCTCTGCGGTCAAGCTGTTGTAAGATATTTCGCTCCGAGCTCGTGTAAATAAGCGTTTAGAATTGAAGGAATACAAGTTGCTTCGGGAGATTTCTAGAAAATATCGTTCGACTGTGTAAATTACGAGCTTCTCAATAAAATCTACATAGACATTCTCATTCTCATATCCAATCAACTTTGCATATCGAGGACAAACATCACGTAGGTACTATTCACTACTAAATGGTATTAATGTAAATAGTGACTTTTCGACAAAAAATAAATAAATAAATAAATAATACAAAATAATGAAAATGACACACATCTCGTAACAAGTAAGAAAGTAAACTCTAGTACGTACTTTAGCATTAAAAATTTTTTAAGTGTTATCGAGGAACGTATCAAAATTAAATGATAAAAAAAATGCGAAACATACGTTGATAAAGATTTTTTATGTATTTTACGAATGTTCGTTGTTGATGCTTAAGTCACGGTTCATTTTATAAATCAAAAAGAAAGAAAGAAGAAAGGAACGTAAAATAGTAGGGAAAAACATACCTGTTATTGATTGTGAATACGAATTTATTTCCAAGGTTGTTTATTTGTAGTGATTCTTCCGACCTTTTGATAGGATGTAACATACAATAAATATCCAACTACTCCGCCCTCCTACGAAGAAGAATGAATTAGAAGAACGAAATATCATCGAGAAAACTCCTAAAAACCCATATCAATCCACATCATCATCGTCGTCGTCGTCGCAATCGACAGCGATACGCGTATGTCCAGTAAAAAAAAAACAAAATAAAAGTAAAATAGTCTCGCTGTTTCGTAAAGACGACGCGCGATAAACGAAGTGTGCGTGCGAATCATTGTATTTTTCTAATGATTTTAGCCTTTCCGAGATAAGAGATAAAAACAAGCGTATGACGTTCGAGCGATTATACATATTATAAATATAAATAAGAAGCAGGAAAATAAATAACGAGAATAAGCAGAGGAAAAATTATGAGGCGTGAGAGTGACACTAATAAGTAATGACTGTGTGGACGGATGCAGAGGTATAAATATGAATATATAAATATATATGTATACATTGGAGGGTTCTCGAATTTCATTTTGCTAGATTATGAGAGTTAATGTATCTAAGAGTTACCAAATAAACACACGGTTAGAACATTATTACAATTGTCTAATTTGTTTGCCACCTGTCACTTTTCTTTCACACTATGTAGTTCTGTTTACAATACCTTCCAACAGGAGGAGCCGGAGTACTAATAGTCTTATTTATTATATATTTTCATGATTTGTAAAGATTTTTTATCATTTCAATTAACAATTTTAACAGTTGCCTAACTACTAGATTTATTTAAAAAGAAAATGATTAATTTTCCAACGAATTTAATAACGGCAGCTAATAGTATTGTCAACTTCAACAATAATTTATCATTATTCTTTTATCTACAAAAGTACACAATCAAAAAAAAGAAGAACATGTGCTATTCAATCGACAGACAAAAAGGTTACTTAAAATCCAGAAAAAAAGAACAACGTCCATGATTCCTCAGGTAAGAGTAAATAAAACATCGTATCGAAATCTCCCAACTCATCTGAACAAAAAAAAAAGAAATTGGATTTGCAAATAAATCGATCCGCATGCATGCAATATCCAGGCGGATATCATGGACGAATGACGAATGCACTCGACAAAAGTCGCGCGTTTCGCGATAAACTTGGGGGCGTCCGCTCGCGACTTTTGTCATTTTTATCGCGAGAGCCGAGCATCACCCTCGCACTGCAAGCCAAACTTTGCTTATCCAGATGCTCTAGACTGGCAATCGAATCTCGCGCGCACTTTGATAAGTTTGCGAGGTATGAAGCTCACTGCTCTCTCTCTCCCTCACGTATACATATATATTGCAATGGGCTAACTTTGAAGAGTAATGGAGAGCGGCCGCCGCTTTATTTTTCCGACGGGTTTAGCCTTATACTTCTTCTCTCTCTTCTTTTTTTGTTTTCCCGAGGATAAGCGAGAAGAAGAAGCTCTCGCCCGTATAGGCAAAGTTTGCGCGACCGACTCCTGCACCTATATATATATATTTCCAAGCTCAAGTCGCTTTTCGAGTGGACGGGCTTTCTCGGCTTATTAGTTTTTTCCATGAGTGCTCTTTCGAGACTCGAAATACCTTTCGAAGTAGGTTACTTTTTCATCAAACGTAATTAATTTTTCGACGTACTGACAAAATATAACTCGATGAATGCGAATATATTCCTTGCACCTTTGTGCAAATGTCAGTAGTCGACGTACCCCAAGCGCGCAGTCAAAACAAAAGGCAATCGGGGTAAAATTCGCGAACCCGCAGAATTCAATTTGGGCGGAGAGAAACAAGGTGTGCGGCATTCGAAAAGCAATTCACTTTTGTGTTTGTCGGCAAAGTGTGGCAACAATCGGTATATCCGTCGAATGAATGGATTATATTCGTGGTGTGGCGTAGGCGACCAAAAAAAAGGGAGAGAAATCGATCAAAAAAAAGGATACAAGATTGAATTACGAGATTTCGCGGAAGGGGGTTTTGGGTTTCTGTCACGGTTTTGATTGGCACCTGGCGAAGAGAGATGATTGTCAACGCCAGTCGATCATTGTAAGGAAATTGATATGCAAATTTTCACGTGTATGCGGACTATGTATACGAGAAGTTTTCGCGAGTATTTCATTTCAAATGTGAAGATGAAAACTCGAACAAAAGACTATCTGCATTAATATTATTCCAGGCAGAATTTTCAACGTGTTACCCAGTGCTTGTAGCACAGAAATGTATTTCCAAACCAATAGTCAACCCATTTTAAAGGAAAACAAAAAGGTAAAACATCTGCCGATGCAGTGACGTGAACACTCGACCTCTTTAACGTAATTGGAAAACCTCCATCTCCTTTACGCGGCAGTGCACGCAACGTACGCGCGCGCTTGGAAAAAAAAAAAACTTGTAACGTCACGATGTTCCCAAGAGAATAGAGCAGCCAGTATAGGCGTAAAAGCTTCTGTTTTTTTTTTCTCGTTCCCCTTGTCATTTAGTTTTCAGTGGAGTAAAAGGCCAGAGATACGTTTGTAATGACGTAAAATGAAGAATATTATAAATGGAAGAGAAACAGTGGAGCGAAATTACGAAAATTGAAATGGGAGACGGCGAGATTCGAGGGAAACTTCGTTTGCAGCTTGCGCAAGCGTTATTCCGCTTTGATAAAATTGAGTTAAAACTCCCGCGGAGAAGAGAGTACTATTCGATATTACAATGTAATCAACACCTTTTGTAATTCTCTACCAAGTAATTCCACGAATATAATATATATTCACGCCCGACGATTCTCTCGGAACTTATTCACGCGAAACACAATCCCTCAATCGATTTCAACTTGATCACTTGACCAGCAGAGGTAGCAGCGGAATAACTCCATCCCGCTGACAGGTTGCTAGACTTAACGGCCCTTCTGTCGAGGCTTTTAATGGCTGGACTACAACGCTCGTAAAAGTGCACGTATGGTAGGTCGCGTAAAAAAAAAAAGAAAAAATATCTCGCGGTGTTAAAGGTTTAATGCTATGGCGTCCGCGGCTTAAACTCTGAATCATCGCAACCATTACAATTTAATTATTACAATCCGAAGAATGCGCGCGCCACGTGCGCGGACGTTGCTCATTGTTCGCCGCGAATAACAAACGACCAGCGCGATAAATCGCGATTATCGCATCGCCAAACGAATAAACAGCAATGGAATTTATAATTTATTTACGAGAGAAACCCCCGTCAATTCCACGAGGATTAATGCGTCATTATATAATACTCGACTTTTTTTTTTATTTCTTACGCTCGCTGCTTGCAAACGCAACGACAATAATGTAAGCTACATTATTACTTCGACGTGTATTATTGAATTTATGCGACTGTACGGGCGAGAGAGGTAAATGAAAAATGAATAATTCGACAATGACAGAGCGAAAATGCAAGGTAACTAACGAGCTTGGCGTCGTTATTTGCCCGCCCGCGTTGTACGCGTGTGTAAACTGTATGAATTTTCATTTTTCGACGTTATTGGTATAAGCGCGCGTGTGTGTGTGTGTGTGCACCACGATTGTTTCGTGCTAATTGCTGATTTATCGGCCACGCTAAATCGGATCATTTTACAAGCGCGGAAGCTGCTGTTTTTTTTTTTTACGATAAGTAGTAACGAATGGTTATGGTCAGACGCTTCGTTGTGTTTTCAATAGGAATTTCGCGTCGAACAAGAAAATTGATTTACAGGCTCGTTCCGGTTGATTTATTCGTTTTCATTGGATATTCTATTGAAATTCCGATAATAAAAAAAATCCATTGTACAATCATTTTATTTTAAAAAGAATTTTTTTTTAAGCTGAGTGACAAGTTTTGTTCTCGTTTCGCATAAAGCATTCTCAAAAAGCACATAACAAAGCCGTTTACGCAGCAGCAAAATCCACTTGGCCTTTCATAGTTCAGCCGAGAGGCAAAGGATGTCCAACTCCCGGTCCGTCCGCTCATGAATTCCAATCGGCATAACTCACCCGCGAGAGAGAGAGAGAGAGAGAGAGAGAGAGAGTGTGCCGTATGAGCTTTTTGCTATAGTGCCGGTACAAATCTCATGCAAAGCGAATGCCAAGCTCTCTCTTGCTGCTCGAAGAAGTTGTGTATATACGACATGTCGAGAGAGCGAGAGAGAGAGAGAGAGAGAGAGAGAGAGAGAGAGAGAGAGAGAGCCAATGAAAGTTTTAAACGATCGAGGCTGCATTTTGACATTCGTTTTCGAATATCACTTCGGACGTGTATTTATATATATGTATGCTCGCCGAGCTTTTCCGCACGTCTCGCATTTGTCTTCCTGCGCGGCACTGCCGCGCGCACACTACTACGAAATATCGAATGCAAGGGAGACACGTGCCCCCTTCTCCATCCCCCCACGACCTCGCAAAGTAATAAATGTCCACGCCGTGGAAAGCACCTCGGAATATCTTTCGCGCTTCAATTTTGACGCCTTGCTGTTTCCTTTCGTTTCCTTTATTTGGCTGTTACGGTTTTCTTTTTTTTCTTCGGGGTGAATTGGTAGAGTAGAGATTGTCTTGCATTATTGAAGATCATTTTTTAATTGATATAATCGACGGTGGTTTTGTGAGAAATTAAATAATTAGGCATTTTTTTATTAGTTCATAGATTGGCCGTTAAGCACCGAATAGTACACGTGTAATTCGTAAGTTATATTTTGTTCCAATGTTGATATAAGTGTAAATTTTTTATAAAATAATGTGATAATGTTCTTTGTATAGACTGTTCTCGTTAATAATTAATTTCCTTAGTAATAATTGCCCTTCCATATAGCAAATACAAATAAAGCGATTCTTCAAAAAATTCACGCAGTCAACCTCGTTTCTAATAGGAGTCTCACACGATCATGTAACAGCCCTTCAATTTCTTTACAATCCTCGGTGCACCAGCAGCAGCAGCTTCCGCGCGAATTCCTATTCTAGCAAGCGTCCTTTTGTCTGTGCAGTATCGGGTGGAGGGAAAGAGAGCGAGAGAGAGAGAGAGAGAGAGACGGACTGCCGGCGCAGCAAGCATTTCAATTGAATATCGCGTTCCTTGGCTTTCGGCGCGCGTCTCTCGATCTCGGGGGCCGCCCGCCTGCGCTTTTTCCCTTTCGCCTTTTATTCCGGCGACGTAGCCTCCTTACCGATGTAAATTGAAAATGTTTCGACCGCGAGCGAATATAACGCGAAAATTCCAACGACTGCCTCTCTTTCTCTCGACTCGCGCGAGCGCAATCGCGACGATTTTATCGCCCGTGACTTTTCTTCTTCGCCTGCCTTCCCAAACTCGCGCCGCTGCCACCGCTGCCGTACCGCTGCTGCTGCCTTTTACGACTCGCTGACTTGGATTCTCGAGCGCGCGATTCCACGGATATTTGAAATTATAAGCGAATAGTTTTACTACGCTCGGTTTATTTGTAAAACTACCTGCGGGTAACCGACGTGATGGTTTTGCGGCTTTGCTTGTGAATATTCTACCAGTGCAAATGGGAATAATTTAAAGAGAAATTTAGGTTTTCGATTCTAAAGTGATTAAACGTTCAAAATTATCTAATTTGAGAATCGAAAAAAGTACAATTGAAAAAATCCATCAATTACATTTGTACTTTACAAGATACTGCGGTTACCAAATAAATTAAGTTTACCATTTTCGAATAACATTACGTTTTCATGCGTGAAACATGAGCTTAACCATATAAGCTCGAAACTTCATTTCTGCAAAACGTTCCAAGGAACAGACTCTACAGAAAAAAATCTACGTTCAGCAGCTAGCAAATTTTGAAAGTAAAAAACTTACACTCTAAAACGCACTCAAGTGCATTACATGAAGCTCACTTACAAAATTACCCTTGGCAACTGCATACCTCCCTCAAAAAAAATCTCCCCTACTAAAAAGAGTAGAGCGAAAATAAAAAAGGATCAAGACGAGTGCATAAAAATCACGGATGCATTTCCCTCATTTTTTTTTTTTTTTTTTTGGCTGTCGGACGAAAGAAGAGCCTTACTAACGTTACGCGCTCGCGCAGTCAAATGCCACTCGAGTATATATACGCGCGACGCCAACTGTAGCGCAAAAGCAGCTTAAGGCTTCCTGAAATAAAAGGCCAGGAAGTAAAAGAAAAAGAGGAGGAAGAAGAAGCAGTGCGAAGGCCCCCGGGCTAATTCAAAGTTTTACGCCGTGGACCCCCTTGCGCGAATATTCTTTAAGCTGCGAGCCAGAGATAAAAGGAGTGCAGCATTTAGTGCCCCGAGATTTTTTTCTTTTTCGTTTTCCCTCTCTCTCTCCTCTGTGCCACGAGCTGTTTGAGAGACTGTTTGTATAAATTTAAAGATAGCGCTTGCCTTTCTTTTCCTTGTGTACGGGTGTGCAAGCAAGACACTATATGAGATTTAAATAATTAATTGCTTTCACAGAGGCATCATCAATTATTTATTTATTTATTAAAAATATGCTGAATTAACTACTTATGTTATGATATGTAACAACAAAAAACAATAGAAAAAGTCCATTATAATTGATTCAACTCATTATATATTGAAGTATAAGAACAAATTCAATTGTGTGTGACTCGTCAGCTATCGGTTTTCAATTTAACTAAACACATATCACATGTCATTAAAAATTCAATGACTTCTTCATCACTGACCAGTAGTTTCAGTACGTATGCATGATTTGTGAAAATATTCTTCTTCTCCAAGTTTTTTTTAGAACAACTGGCCCTCGAATCCCACGAAAAATGAAAAATAAGGCAACGGGTTAAACACAAAGTACAATGAAGGTAAACGTGTATATAGTCTTTATTTTAAAAAGAGACATTGGCATTCAATAATGCGCCATACGTGTACAGAGAGAATAAACTTAAGTACGATCAAAGTATGGGATTATGTACAAGAGAATAGTGCCGAGCTAATCCCGACAGCAGTGGCAGCAGCCGATTAATTATGAATGAGTCTCGACTGCGTTTCGACTAACGATAACGCCGCCGTCGTTGTCGTCGTGGCAGATTAATGCGCGAAGCGCTTTGAGCGCCGCATGCACAGATATAACTTATACCTACATATATATAGTAAATATATACGTATACAGTAATTAAATATATATCCCCATGTGGATTTCACGTGATTTCTCGTTTATCTTTTTCCCTAACAAATTGGCACTAAGAATTCAATGACAAACGCTCGTTTATGTGTGAATACTGATGTTTCGATACTTAAAATTAGGCTTTTTTCTTCATTCTTAGGAGAGCTACTATTTCTTATATTTTTTTTTCATTTTACGGACAATAAATGGAATGAAATCAACCGTCGGTTTGCGTTTCATTAAGTACATCGCTGTATATAATAAAACCCCTAACAAGTTACATAAAGACTTTATGTAACGCATGAAGAACACTAATAGAACACTAAATCGATCATCTCACCCTACGAAACTAACAAGTAAAATGGAAGACAATGACACTAGGTATGTATTCTTTTCTTTATCATACTTCGCGGGCAAAAAAAAATAGAACCACGCGAGTCTATGGCAATATTCACCGGCAGCGCGCGCGAACTTCAGCATCGAAAGTGTCCCTTCTTTTTTTTTTTCTCATCATCAGTACGTTCGCGACACTCTCGACGATGAGGCTCGCGTTCGACGAAATAATACAAAAAAAAACTAGCGCTGTTTATTTCGATCTTTGGTAAATTGTTTTCTTTGCATTGGGTTTTTTTTACCAACGATGGAAACGAAATTCGGCGCCGCGCAACGCGATATACAGAAGGAAAAAAAATAAATAGCGATATGTAAAAATTCAGACGTTGATGTTGCATGGTTTCAACTCCATGAATTGATAAGGCACGTGAAGAGTGGTACCGTTGTGTTCGACCAGCAGATGACCGCGACGTTGAGATGCTCCGATTACTAGGACTGTTTCGCCTTTGAGTAGCACCACTTCGCCTTCGCCTTCTTCTGAAAGTCAAATGTAAGATCGTCAAGTTTCAATTTATTCTGTTTTTTTGTGATAGCGCAATAATCCCAGCTTTTATTCGTATGATATGCGCTATGAACAAATATTTCCTTAGATTACAAACATTTACGTGATATGATTATTTTGATAGCCAGAATTAAATTTTCCACGGATATATTGGTTTTACTGCATTAACTCAATATATTTATTAAAACGATCAACTCCATCTACATTTAGTGATTGAAAGTTATTATAACTACTTACCAGGGAATGGAGTTTTCATCACTCTCGTCTGCGGATATCCCAACTTTGTATTTCCCGTGACGGTGTAAGATCTGCTTGGTGGCAGCGGTGGTGGTCGTTCCTAAAAATCGAATTTCAACGTAAACACCAACGTAAAATTCTCCACAACAAACGAAGCGAAAGCAAAAAAAAAAAAAAAAAAGAATAAACTACATACGAGATCGAGTCCGAAAAGCGTGCAAGTCTGCTGAATCATCTTGGGATCAGCGCATTTTTCCGAAGGATCTGGCGGTGGTGTACCAGCGATTGGTTGAGGCCTTGGCCTCGCACCACTTCCATTACTCGTGACACTCCTCTGCAATGTACTCAACGATCCGATCAATGCGTTCGTCGAGGACGGCTGATGTAGACTCGTCAGTTGCTTTGGAATTAGACTCGATCTCATGAGACTACGTTTCGAGCGACGCAGCGTCCATCTTCGTCGTATCCGCCAGCCTCGCCAACTTGCCTGTAAAAATTAATTATTTTTTTTTCAAATATCGATGCTCGAATTATGCGATACTTGAAGATAATAATCCTTACCTGTATGTCAGTAGCCGCGCGGCTTCTAATGTCAGACCTCAAATTTTCAAGTTGCTGCCTGATACCCTCGCTCAAGAAAATATGCCTCTTGCCCAATGCCCAGCTAGTGCTCGCGTTGAAGCTGCTCTTGAGCTGCTGAGCGTTTTGCAGAATCAACTTGGTGTCCTCGATCGCTTGCTCTTCGCTGCGTCTCAACTGTTTGAACGGCGCGATCAGCCTGTACCTCGAGTTGAAAGCTTTGAAGCGCATACGATGAGGATAACCACCCGCCATGAGATTCACCGTCTCCAAGACTTGCAACGAGCGAATCTGACGCATCGCCACATTTCGGTCGAATTGCATTGGCGTCTCGGTGGCATTGCTGCGCACGCAGCGGACGAAGTGTGGTCGCGCGTGCACGAGTGTGCGAAGAAGATTGTCCAAACGAGTGTGGAAGTCTTGGGTTAGAGTCGAGATTGGCTCGTCGCCGTTCAGTCTGTTGAAAAATCAGAACAATAATGTCGTATTGCAAAAATGAATTTGAAAGTTATATCTCGAGTGAAATTCACGCTAGGAAATGCACGTATCGAGTTTCAAAGCGCGGAATACATGTACATATATCTCCATCGAGCGTGAAACATTTCTCGAGGCGCGGCTATATAGACGACACTTGATACAACACTTACAAGTCGGTGTGAGAAGTAGGCGAGATGCGAAAACTGACGCCCCTCGGCACTGTGTCACTCGCGTAAAGTGCCTTCAACTCGCTGCCAAAGAGATGAGTTGCGAAGCCGAAGTTGCACGTGTGCTTGTAGAAAACTGCCACTAGGTCGTCCGGCACTACGTCTTTATTCGTGTCTGCGAACAGAGAGAGAAAGAAATAAAGAAACAAAAGATATTTAAAGCGTTCTCTTTTTCTATTTTTTTGCTTTTAAACACGTATCTTACCAAGAAAGTCGGAGGCGTCGTAGACGACGCGACCTGCGAAATGTTGTATTCCAAACGAGCGACAATCCATCATTCTCGTCTCGAATAATCGTGGATTTTGCTTGTGCTGAACTTTGACCTTCGACACGTAACTCTCGGCTGTACCTCTAATCGAACATTCGACGTCCAACATACTCAACAGACCCGTGCGCTAAAGAGTAAAATAATAAAAAAAATCATCAATCATATCGTTCAAATGAAAAGAAGATGATGAAGAAGAAGAAGAAGAGGGTGAGAATTGGTGTACCAGCGAGGAGATGAGGTCGATGCAAGGCACGTTATCGACGTAATCAACCTCGACGTCGCACCTGATGCCCTCGTCGCGGCAGCTCTCGATCGAGCTCTTGAATATGTGGGTGTTGTAGAAGTGCTGCATCGTCTCGGCGCACAGATTGATGCACAGGTGCTCCAGCTGCGACGGCTTTGGATCCTCGAAGCCGAACATATCGAGGATCCCGATGAAACCGTCTGTCGCGTGACGCACCGCGTTGTTCAGCGCTGTCATGCTGCGCGAACCTGTGCCACCTATGCAATTTTTTTTTTCGTTCGATGTTGAGCTCATTTTACGATTGGGGAATATCGATCGGGACGAATTGAAAAGTTTTTTTTTTTTATGTAAATGTTCTCTGTGGATTTGCACGCAATTGTACTCACTTAAAATGCAATTTTAATAATTGTTTGTTTTTTGATTGCTTTGTAATCATTCGTAAAACGAATAAAATCTTGCACGGTTATTGAATTCCTTTGTAAAAGTCAGACATACCTGCACCGCTGCCAATCGTCGAGGCATGCTGGCTGGCAACCTCAGCTTGATTGTGAACAGATTCGTTAGAGTCCGACGATAAAGTGCCGAGTGTCGAGCCAAGCCTCTTCAAACTGTTCGCTCGTCTGACGATCGTCGCCACTGTTCGACAGTACAATGCTTTCGCCAACGAATCTCTCGTCATATTCGACTGCTCGCCAAAAAGAAACAAAAAATCATTTTGACATTGATTCTTGAATGTCGAATAGAATTTATTTTCCAAAAAAAAAAAATAACTTACCATGTTAGCATCGCAGACAGATTTGACAAGTTGACCTCTGGCATTGTGCGTCCTCGATGTGAGACCCCGTAGTAATGCAGCCGGCGTGACACCGAGCAGCGCAGCCACGGAAGCAAGTTCATTTTCACCGTTCACGCTCACTTCAACGTTCGGGCCGTCAGTGAAGTTGACATTGCCGAGGATCAGTACAGCTGCTAGTACGCGCACCACGTCGAGAAATGGAATACCCAGCACGCCTACAATTCGCAAAACGACAATGTGACACATGACTTATGTCTGTCGGAAAATATTTTTTTTTTAAATATCGAAGATAACTTACCTAGACAAGCTTTCCAAGCTTGAAACCTCATCGCGTCCTCGGCCTCGTCCTGCCTCGTGTCTCCGTGCTGCAGGTATTTCAAGTTCTTCACGTTGTATCCTTCGAGATTCAGCCTTACTCTCTCCTCGTGCGACAGACCCGCGAGCATCTGATAAAAAATGTGATAATTCTTTTCGTTCGGCAACGGTCGAATTACTCGCGTCTGGTCCAAGAAGTAACAGTGGATTTTCGTTCTGTACAATGCGCCGTCTGTCACTTGTACCTCGATGAAGTGACCCTAATTTGAATTTAAAAAACCACGTTAGTCATAATTTTCAGTATCAAATCTTATTGTTGACTTACGATTCTCGAACTCTCCGAGTTGGTGGCAGTTTTGGCAGAACCAAGCGATCGTAGTACAGTGAAGGCAGCGGCGAGGTGTTTGAACGCGTCAGTCTCAGGTCCGCCACCGGCAACGTCAAACAGCTGACGTAGGAGTAACATCGACGCGTACGTCTTGCCGCTACCGCTGGTTCCTGTTTTGCGTTAATAAAAGCAATGTGCTTAAAATATTTATCGTTTGCTTTCGTGTACTTTTAGCGGAAGCTCGAAATTGTTCAAAGAAGCGTTGATGTCTTTGCGTACAACAGAAATAGCATCGTAAAAACCAACTGGCGGCAAAATATTATCGATAAAATTTGTTAGGGTGTTTGAACTAGACGCGCTTCTACCCCGATGCCGGAACTATAAATTCCGCAGTAAATATTGGAATTTTATTTTATTTATTCTTCAGGGTAAATGAAACACAACTGAAATAAAAAAAATTATCGGATTTCTCCTGCGCGTGTACCGCACTGTTACACTAAGAAAAAAAATTGCGTAAATTTGACCTAATGGTGGAGGTGCCTAACGATTACGTACACGGAGAAAATGTTCACCGGAAAAATTACGGTGACAGTAACGTAAAACCGGGACATGGTGTCCGTACACCTAA
>JAWWMK010000001.1:12215824-12237242 GCA_035047105.1 Galeopsomyia nigrocyanea
TATATACCTTCAAAAAGAAGAGGAAAAAGGTCCGGAAGCCTTAGCATAAAAAAAAATTTTTGCCATTCTAGACCCCACAAAAGTGTGTTTTTTTTTTAAGGATTTCGTCATATACGCGAACATCGGTAGCATCGGCGGCGTTGACATTGCGGCACACACAGTGCATATAGGCATTAAGGGCCACTGCATGTGCTATTTCTCTCTCTCTCTCTCTCTCTCTCTCTCTCTCTCTCTCTCTCTCTCTCTCTCTGTTGCAGATATAAATCACATAGGCACTAACACGTTTCTCGTCTTTTTCTTCGATTTATTTCGCACTGCCACGAAGCTCGTTACAGTCTATAAATACCGTTTTAGCCACCGCGCCGCCGCTGCTCGCGCGAGATGGGCATTAAAGCTTTTATAAGGCCGAATTTATGTACTACGGAAACGCTAGGTAAACAGTATTATGTCTCCTTAGAAAAGGGTGTTATTCTAATGACGCCAAGTATGTGTGTATATATGTGTATGGGCTGACTGACGCTACTGTGTTGTAGTCGAGCTTATTTGGCCCTATGTATATTGTTCGGAGATGTTACTGCGCTTCCTGTGGCTGCTTGCAGGGATTTACGTCGCGACGCAGACCGAGGTCTAACTTAATCGGGGATTTCACGTTTTCAGGATAATTTACGGGTAATTAAGATTTGTGTGTGTGTTATTGTTTTTGGTAGAGCCCGTACTTTTGTGCCATAAAAAACAAAGAAAAAAGTACGAAGATACAACGTTCTTTTAAGATAAAAATTATTTTCATAAGGACTTCATTATTTACGTTTCATTTCAAAGTAAAATATCCCTCTAGTTCCGCACGCCTTGCTCGTTATACTTTGATACAATAATCACGACATCCCTTAAAATAAAAATAAAAAGAAACAAACAAACGTCAAATTATGTAATCCAGC
This sequence comes from Galeopsomyia nigrocyanea, assembly GCA_035047105.1. NCBI lineage: Eukaryota > Metazoa > Arthropoda > Insecta > Hymenoptera > Eulophidae > Galeopsomyia > Galeopsomyia nigrocyanea. Next base: position 12,216,760 of record JAWWMK010000001.1, read on the forward strand.
CATCCTCGAAATCAGTCAACTTTGTCGTGTAACGAAATCCGCATGGCATTCGTCGTCGTACAACAGGATAATTAAAGGGTCGCGTGGCGCGCGGCGACAAAAGACAGCGACGACAACTCGCTCCGGGGCATCGCCACATAATAAGTAAGCAACGAGAAAAAAAAAATAAGAGGGCAAGGGAGAAGTGAATTTTAGACGAGCGTATAGTGCGACAATGACACGGCAAAGCTTTCCAACTGCTGCTGCTGCTGCTGCTGCTGCGGATCCTCAAGCCAAATGAGTACGACGACGGCGGAGTCTTGTTTTATGTTTATATTCGCCTCTGGCAATTAGGACGCGACAAAAAGCACTCTTCTCCTTTTCTTCAGCACAGTAGTCGTTGTTGCAGGATTTATTTATCAAGTGAGTTTTCGCAGTCTCGAGTACATGACTGATCGTTTTGTTACTTTCGTGGGAAGGCAGCTTTTGATTTATGACGTGGAAAAAGCTTCTTTTTTTTTGCAATGTAGGTTGTAATCTTCTTGCATAAATACACAGAATAAAGAAAAAAAAAAGAGAACTGCAGGCTGATCGATAATTCGTTACCGTCCTCATCAAACTTGATTATCGCAAGTTCTCACATAAAAGCTCTCTCAATAAGTCTCGTGAACGCCTAAGCACGCTTCTCTCTCTCTCACTCTCGTTCGACTAGAAAATCATTAGAGCTCTCCCTCTCTCTCTCTCTCTCTCTCTCTCTCTCTCTCTCTCTCTCTTTCTCTCTCGCAAGCGACGTTTAATTAAATTCCCGACGTTCTCAACTACTTTTCTTTTTCTTTTTTTTTTCTTTTTTATTTTCATTCGTTGGCTGCTACTGCTGGTCTCTTTTTTTTCCACCTCATCTCGACACACACGCGTGGCTGCGCGCTAATTGACGGATTATTCAAATGGCGCGTGACGCTTTTCTCTCTGATCGATCGCGGCAACTTTAACTTCGGAATGCCTTTGCGTATCACTTCCTACTTTGCCTTTTTGCCACTATCTCTGTGTCGCCGCGTTTTCCCTCGCTCGACTTGGCGCAATAAGGATGCGATCTTCTTCTTCTTCTTCTTCTTCTTCTTCTTCCTCTTCTTAGCCGTTGCTTTTTTTGTTTGTTTCTTGTTTGTTTGGCTGCTGCTGGAATGAAGTTCTTTTTCCTTTGAGGAAGGATGTAATTTGCTTGAATGAAATTGAATTTTTATTGGCTTTGAACGATTCAAGCTCTGACAGCGAATGTTTATCATTTTTTCTTAGTAATTTTTCTTTTATTTTTGCACTGAGTTAACATTTACTTTACGTTGATTGTGGATTTAAATTAATTATCACCATCATCTCAGAAACTAAAAATAATCTAGTATCAAGCTGCTCGATTGCGAATTAATTATTCACCATCGTAAAAGTAGGTTAGATCATGTCCCGTTACGTTCAATTAAAAAAAAAACTACATTTCAATTTGAAAACTGAATAACATCTCAATTAAAAAAGCCAAGCTGTCAGTCACGTTGAAAAAAAAAAAGAAGAATCCATCTCCCCCTCTAACAAGCCTCTGGCGTACGCAGTGACACCTCTCGCACACATAATATCCATTAAAAGCTCGCACTGAACGATCGTCGCTCACTCTCTGATCGTGCAGTGCACACGCGGGGCATATATATAGAAGGGCGTTCGCGCGCGCGCATAAAAAATGCAAGGCCATGCAAATTTATGCAAACCGGTATACCCGTGCCGTGTTTTCTATCGATGCACGACTGTTGTATGTATATTTTATTTTATTTTATTTTTTGTGCGCGCGTGTCGCCCTCGAGGGATGGTTTTTCCTTTGTGAATGATAAATAAAAAAAAAATACTATTCTGGCATTGTGTAACGAAAAAAAAGAAGGAATTAGAGGGTGAGTATGCGAGTAGTGGAGCGGAAAAAGTTTTGTGTGTGTGTGTGTGTGTGCATCGCTCGAAATTATTTCGCGAATATCAATGACGAGGTGGCCACCACCCCTGCAATTGAAATTCAAACGATATTCCGAATTCGCGTGCGCGAACAATACATATGCATTCGCGATGGATTTACACCGACACGTCCCTTTTTATTTCCGCTCGAATCCATTGTGGTTTTGACGCTGTAAATTATACATGATGTCGGGGGGGCTGTGGGAGAGAGGAGAGTATATTTTTTTTAAAGTATTCTTTTGCATTGTCTCGCGCGCTTGTTAAATTTCCCGTTTTTCTCCGAATAACAGTATACTGCGATGCTGGATGTGTGTGTGTGTGTGTGTGTGTGTGTGTGTTTATCGACTGTTTTATTAACTTTTCGATGGAGAGATTATTTATTTTATTTTGACAAATTCTACGGACTGATAGTCCTTTACAATATTTGTTACATAATTAAATTTGCAGCACAACAGTATAAGTAAGCAGAATTATAAGTAATAGATACAGAATCATAAGTATTAGATACAATCATCAGCAGAGCCGTGCTTTTAAGTTAGCTATAATAGTAAGAGATAACTTCTACAACCTCAAGACAGAGTTGTTGTTTGTAACGAATTACGTGAATTTTTTTTTAATTTCTGCGTGTACTGCAATTAAATTTTTCAAGTAGTAACGATGGTTTTGAAAAGCTGTGTATATGCGACGTTGAAGTATGGCAATTAAAAAGTTTGTAGCGCACAGCCTTCCAATAAAAAAAAAGTTTTTTTGACTTCAATGTAAATATCAGTATGTTGGAAGTTTCGAAATAAAATATCATGCAAACCGTAATAATCAATATTATTCGAGAGTTTACTGATGCCTGTTGCGAAAGCTTCGTTTTTTTTTACACATAGTGAATACGTGAAATTGCGTAAAATTATTGCATTCGTTTTTAATGAACTTTCATGGTACTAGAAATCCTTCAAAACTCACTTCTATAGGTTTCTGTTTCATTTTACAACTTTATTTTCACCATCCGTTTCGCAGTGAAATTTTCTGCCAACAATTCAAATGAAAACCTATACTTTCAATAACAGTGAAACCTATCAAAAATTTCAATCAACAAAAACGCAGTAAAAAAGACCAATCATCGACAAATCAATCAACACACTGGGCCGTAAATTCCAAAAAAAAAATGTCAACAATTGCTCCGTCAATAAAGCTCGTTAATCGGCATAACTGCATACTGCAACCTCATGCGCGAAACGTATACAAACATTCATACGATGTACACAGAGTAGACGTAGGTGCGGGAACAGTCGTCGGTCGAGAGCGATAACCCAGTGGCGCGTGTAGCAACGGTTATATAATTATCAGGCCGCGCGTAATTGTTAATTATTGCGCCATTGTTGCGCCCAGCGAGGAGTAATTGATGCAGTGCCAAACTCTCGCGAAACACACGCGAAAGAGAGAGAGAGAGAGAGAGAGCGATGCCGCGGAAGGAGGAGGCAGCGGGAAAGTCGCACGCGATTCTCGATTAATGTTTTTGACGGATCATGCAGATGATGATGATGATGATGATAATGATGATGATGATGACTTTATGTTACGGTTGATAAATTACGACTGAGATTGTTGGACGGGTTATGTTAGGCTGATCAGTTTTTAGACACTTTTTTTCTTTTTTTACAGCGCTATATGCACACATTTTTAAACGGTCTGTTATTTATTTGGATTGTAGGTCTATTCAATTAGATTAACGCAAAAAATTGTCTGAACGAAACATTGGTTCGCACTATAATAATTTTAAACTTAGAGTACTAATTATCCCAGGTCAATATAACCCAAGCAATAATTTATCACTGTAACTTTACGCAACGCCGCCAATGGAAGCTTAACGCAAGCAAAACACGCAATTAGTAAAATCGTCTTCCGCTGAAAAAGCAGTGTGACCGGAAAAAAGTGATGAACAAATATTGATTGATCGACAGTGGATGTGCAAAAAACTTGCACCGCCCGGGAATCGAACCCGGGTCGCAAGAATGGGAATCTTGCATGATACCACTACACCAGCGGTGCTATCGCGCACGTAGTCGAGGCTTGCGCGGTACAAGTACGGAGGCATCGCTAAAATCGATTGCGGCAGCAGCTCCTACTGTATCCGTCGACACTTTTGCACTGCCGACGTCGCACGTCGCCCCGTCGCGCCACACGAGCCGGCGGGAACATTTGAATGCGCGTGCATATTGCCTCTATGATAATGCAACGATGCAGTTGCTTGCTTTTTACGGTTTTGTAACACACATTTGTTATCGGCTGAGTTCATTTACGTAGTTAGTGTTTGGTGCGAAGTTTCAATATTAACAATTTTAGGGAACTAAAATTAAACTATCACTGATTTCATCCAAACTTGTACTTTGGAATTTCAAAATGTACTAAATTTTATTTGTGCTTTTCCGTAATTATTGCAAAATAATTAAACTTAACGGGTTCTTTACAAAGTAGGTTAAAAGTTTTAAGTTTTATCAAATGAGTATTTTCTGCTGAATAATTTTGCGCTTTGAAAAAATTCAAGATTACTAAATTTATAAAGATGAAAACACTACCCCTATTGCTCGGTATTTAAAAAAATCCTTATTTCATCCGCGGCTATAACGCTCACCTGGCAGAAAACCATCCCTTTAAAAAAAAAAGCAAGAAGAAATTCTCGAGCGGAAGAATTGCGCATGGGCGTAAATTCTCTAGCTTTAAAAAAGAATATAACGCGGACAGAGTTACGCCCGCGCAGTTTAATTGCCACGCACGCTTTGTATCGATGTGTGTGCGCGCCCGCGCGCAACATATACATACCCCCTCCATGTGTGCGTGTATATAGAAGACTTCAGGAGGGGGATGCACAAAGAATTTTCCGCTTCCGGCGCTTTATGACCTTCCTCTCTTTCGCGCCGTAAAAAAAAAAAACGGTGGTGGCGGGAGGACACACTCGCTCGATAATGACACTTTGATGCACGTTTATGCATTTTCGCCAAGTTTATGCATTCGCGCTCACGGCAAACCCTGTTTGTTTTTATCGCGCTTGTACGAGCGCGCGTATGCCTCTTAGTTATGGTTGACTTTTGTGCTCGCTCTCGCTCTCTCTCTCTGTAGGTATGTCTCTCTTTTTTTTTTCTTTCTCTCCTTTGATATGACTTTGTGCGGCTGCTACGATGAAATGTTACTCTCGAGCGTGCTGTCATACGTTTTTACCGTTAGAATTGTCGCGTAAATCTAATTGTATCGTTTTATGAAAAAAAAAACTTTTCTTTTTATTGCTTTTCTCAAAGTATAAACTTCAAGACCATATAATGATATATTTCAAAGAAGCCAAATTAAAAAAAAAATTAAAATAAATAATTGAGCATGCATTTAAAAAAAATTCGTAGCGAATTGTAATTTCACATTACAGTGTACCTCATTGACGGGAGTCTATATATATAAAGTCGCAGCAACAAAGCCACTGAAAATCATCTTAATTCTCGCTCGGTCGCTCGCGAGAAAAGCATAAAACAAATAAACATGCTTCTCCAGGTTGTAACGCAGCATCACGAGTGGGGCGCGTCTGGCATAATTGTACAAGTAACGAGGGTGAAACAGCAGCCCCAAGGGCGCGCGTCTGTCTGGCGCAATCAGCATAAAGACATAAAGGCCATCAGTAGTTGCTGCAGCTCGTCGCCGCCGTCGCGTGTATATAGTCCCTTCCCGATTACGATGATGAAGACGCGACGGATGACACCACCCGCAACATGTATATATATGCAAGCTCGCCAGCAGTAGCAGATACGCCGCAACGATGATTCTCTCTAGCTTATCAAAGGATATATATATATACACACACGGAATGTGTGCCGCGTTGTTGAGGTTGCTCGGATTGCTAGCCTAAAGCTTTTCGCGTTAAACAAACCATTGCTTTTTATGAATTGACGCGCTTGCGAGCGTCAAAGGGCTTTCTTTTTTATGGATGATTCGAGCTTTTTTTGAAGAGCTTTTATGATTGGTTGTTTGTATCTTCCGCAGTGGTGCTACTGCCTTGCTCTGTAACTGCGCTGCGGATATTGCTTTTATAGAGATCGATTGGTCTCTGATAATCGAGAATAAACTTTATTTTACTTCAGAGTTTTATATTTTTTTTTTCGATCGAATCGGTTCTTATGATAATAATACACATACAGTATATTTTATTTCATAAAGTCTGATTGAGCCATAATTTCTGAATTGTCATTTGTAAAAGATTTCATTTTTTTTTTGTCAATAGGTGGTAGTTACGTAAGATTGTGCATTGCAATCAATGGATTTATCATTTATAAGTAATAAATTTGATGATTGTCGAAAATATTTGACTGAATTCTGATGCTTCAATTTCTGTGCAATGTGAAAAACCACCGCAACCTCGTTCTGTGAATGGTGGAAAATATTTTGAAGGAAAAACCAATTCTGATCCATTATTTAGAAAAATAAAAAAACTTTAATCATTACAGATTCTATTCCACACTCGTGAAAAGAAAAACTCCAATCATTCTCCACACGAACCACTCGCTCCACAAAGCTTTCATCCCCCTTGAAAAATAAACTAAAATAAAAAAAAAGCCGCGCCGCATCGCGCAGTAAAAAAAAAAAAAAAAAAAGAAGAGTATAGTCTGAGCCTGAGATACGACGACGCGAGAGAAAGTGTGAGAGAGGGCAATCCCTTGGAAAAAGTGCAGGACAACACTTCGCGGTGGCACTGAAAAATCGTCGCCGTCTCTCTCTCGAGCGCGCGCTAAAAGCGTAATACGAGCCGCCACCGCGGTAAAAAAAAAGTTTCTTTTTTTTTCTTTCAAAGGCGCTATCGCTACACGCGAATCTGTTTAGATAGACATCCGCTGTGGTACATCTATAAAAAAAAAGAAGAAAATATTCACAGAGGTTGGGTTATTACGCGAGGCGATATTTATGAGCGGCACATTAGCGCCATGAGGCTGCGTTGGGAGAAAAGTCGTGGAGTCCGGCATTGGCTGTTATTACGATAAACACGTAAGGGCATTATACGCCTATGCAACCTCGGAAAGAACGAGAGAGAGAGAATTATTATGTGTCGGCGAGTGAGATATCGTTTAATGGTACTTACATGAGCGCGGGAGGCTGCAATAAAAAAAAGCACAGCAAGTTCATCTCTTCCAGAGCCTTGCAATTTCTCGTAAATGTATTGTTGCCTATCCGTAATTCACTTTATTACCGTGATTTTCGCGATTGAATGTTTTCGAAAATTCAGCCCATCAATGAACGAAAAAAAGAGAGAAATTGGCAAAACTCACCGGAAACGCACTTGGAAGCTTTAGCAGCAATCCTGCGCAGCAGCCACGCCTGAAGCTCGAGTCTCTCCTTGTACCTGCAGAATAGTTCAGGTTTGATTCGGTGCCGCTGCAGAAACTCGTCGCACTTGCGAAACGCGGTAAGGGCCTTCTCCACCGCAACCTCGTCCATGTCCTCTTCATCGTCATCCTCTTCGTAACTTCCAGATGTTGTCGATGACTCCGTGTCATCCTCGGTCTCGTCCTCGTACTCGTAATCATCGTCGTAATCGTCCGGCTCATCGTCCTCGTAATATTCCTCCTCGTCCTCGCATCGCGAGTCGCTCTCCTCCTCGTCGTAGGTGTCTTCGCTTTCGCTCTCGGTCTGAGGGGATTTCGATGTTGCTGCTACTGCTGCTGCTGCTACTACTGCTGATTTTGGCTGATAGTGATTACCGTTTTTATTGTCAATCTGCGATGAAAAAAAAAGGGAGAGCCTTCAATTTGCTGATGACATAAATGCGTTTTATTCGCGATGAAATGTTTCAAATACAAATGTTCGTTTTACTGAATACACTGCAGCTTTTTGTTATCAACTGCAAAATGAATAAAAAGGAATTTCTCGTCGGCAATCAAATATCGACAAAATGTTTTCATTTGTACGATTTACATCGCTGCCCAATATTGCGAATTGAAAAATTTGTCGATTATACGGAAAAATTGTCGGGAATTGAATGGAGAAATTTTACCACTGGTTTGTCGCAACGTTCAGTTTTCGAAACGACAGGTACATTTGCCGGCTGCTCTTTGGTAGTCCGCTTCTTGGAGAAGAATTTGAATCTGACGACGGGTTTAGCGATGCGCTTCATATAATAAACAGTGTCGACCGAGCTGCTTCTCTGCGGCTTTGGTCCATCGGTTTTCCTCCAAAATCACCATCAGCTAATTCCACGACATCGTGTCGCTCAGTTTATCTGAAACTGAAAAATAATTGGAGATTATTAATTTAAATTTTTGTTCTTGCAAGGCGATCAGTATTTATAAGATATTCGATGACGTGAAATAGTTTTCGAAAGTTCTAATAGATGGCTTTAACCTTTCATCTTGTGAAAAAATATTTATTTATCGATAAATAGTTGAAGGTGTTATTCAAAAAGCTCAATTTATGAAAATTGTATCTTAAAACTTGAGTGACATCCACACGAGCATTCGATTGACTAGAGCGTTCGAAATATCCGCAATATAATTATCATCCTTGCAAATACACGATCCTTTTCAATTCGACACCCGATACACATCCAATAAAGTACGTCACCTGCATCCTTTTCACGCAGCAAATTGCTTACAAATCCCAAAGAAATCTCAAACCCCATTGATTCATTATCCAATCAAAGCTCCTCTTGCGTCACAAATCTCTCTTCCCTTATTTTTTTTCCCCAAGGAGAAAAAAAAAAAGCTGCACGATCGGCGCATCGCACGCACTAGCGATCGGAGAGTGGACGCTTCGCTCGGCAAATTACACGTATCTGTAAATTAACGAGAGAGAGAGAGAGAGAAACCCTCGCGAACGCGAGAAAGAATCCACACGCGCGCAGTCAGCGTTACTCTGCGTACCGCGACGCGTTAATTAACGGTAATACGATACGGTGCGCAATTTTTCTCTCTTTTTTTTTCGCTATCCGTCGAAGATTCATAATCGTATGGCATTACGAAAGCCAAGCGCGTACAATGCGCGAATGGCACTTTAGTCGCGCGAGGGTTGGAGGAGGGGATTTGAAAAAAAAAAGAACTCTAGCGCGCGTAAAGGCGATTCCGGTGTACGCAGTGAATCATCGTGTCCAGGATATATCCCTTGCAATATCATATGCTACTCGCGCGTGAAGGGAGAGAGAGAGCGCAATTGCAACTGGCCCGTGCGCGCGATCGACCGAAGCGAATAAATAATTTTTACCCCCTCTTTGGATTTTTTTTATTTTTTTTTCTTTTTTTTTGTTCGGTATTATCGATGTGCTACACATAACGGATATTGCCGCATGACGGCGTTTTTCGCATGTGATGAATGGCTCGCGCATGAGTGATTTTTAGTTTTTGGCCGTTAAGGGAAATGATTTTGAATGGATTTCAATTTGATTTTCAATTTTAACATACGTGTTTGGCGAATCGTTTCGTTTATTTAGAAAGAAAGAAGTACTATCAAATATATTTTTTTTACCATCAGAATAAATTTCCGAACTCATCTTCAAGTATGGCACTGCGCATAAAATTTTATTGAATAATCACACTGCCATCTCTCAACGAGCCCATAAACCACATTCTAACCACACATTGTTAAGCAAAGTAGTTTATTGCCGCAATCACGATCGAGAACAACCAAAAAAAAGGACACTCGCGATTAACGCATCAGCAACAGCAACGACCGAGACGAATAAGTTCGTGCTCCGTTGCAAAGTGCAATGAGCAATTCGTAATGGATATTCGAGCACACGGCCAAGAATGAATTATGCGTCGGCTTGATTGTCTATCATCATAGCTGTCAGGCGTCAAACTATGTTTTTTATACTCTGTTCTGACGTCGTTCTTTCCCAGAGTGCCAAATGATTTTATGGTTTTCGTGAGAATGCTTTTCTTGTATGATTTCTGACTGAATTGAAGGGCACTATTACGTTCCAATGATGTAGTTCCAATCATTGAAAGAAACTGAGGCGACAAAAGTGAAAAACTTCAATTTAAAATGCAAAGCAGCGAAGTTTCGATATCGAATCTAAATACGTGAAAAAGATAACTATGAAAGAACGGGTATATACATATTTCCGAATTCGATCTTTTACAGTTACGTCAGAATATTACAAGTTAATAGCCTGCGCTTTATAGATCCAATGTCTCCCCCCGTAAATTCAACGTTATATGTCCCCCCATCGAAAATACATTTTTTTTATTACTGCAACATTCGTTCGAAACGAAACAAACTTCCAATCACCCCCAAAACTTTGATGGCAAATGAGCGAATATTCCGTATTTTGTGTTATACATACATTTGATGCTTCATACGTGTTTGACAACAAATTCACGATGATATTTCAGAGGCGAAATACCGAGACACGTATGGGTTTCTGTCACAAACCGCGCGAGCGACCGCGGCTTTTTGGTCGCGAATTATTGCCAGCCGGCAAATGTACTTGAAATTCCGCAGACGTGCGCGGAATGAAAGTAATGCCGAACTTTGCGGGGTATATAATTAAATTAAACTACCTCCGTAATTTTTTTTTTCATTCGGTCCATTTAAAAAAAAAAACAAAACAAAAATTCAAATGAAAAATAAGAATCATCGGTGTAAAATAAACTCAAAGCCACACTCCGCGCGAGCGCAGTCGATAAATCCGAATCGCAGTTAATAAATGATCGCGCCTCATGCAAAATAACTTCGCTCATTTACAACCACTCGCGCCGAGCGTTTTACAAGTGCCTCGAGAAATTTAATGCACGGAAGCGTCGTTTCATATCTACACGACTTTGCCGGTGTGCGGACGATTCTCCCAATGAAGCATTAATTACTACGAAAGTGAAAAAAAAAACTACAATCGCCGCTGAAGAAAGCTGATACTTTCTTAGCCATGTGTATGTGTCTGTGTAATTGGTGCACTTTGTCAAGAGCACCTAATTATGCATATATGCGAATTCTGCGTATTAATACGAAGCTAATAATTTTTAGCTGGAGCAGAAAAAAAAATGATAGTGATTTCGGTACCGCGGCACACGCCTGGAAAGCAAGAGCCTGTGATTAGAGAGAAAGAGAAGGAGAGTGAGAGAGAGCCGCCCACCACTGTAGCATTCTACTGCGCGCGGGTGGATATATATATATATATGCATATGTATATATGCGAGATCGTCTTATTTTGGTTCTTCTTTTTCTTCGGCGCGAACTCGAATCGTCGACTTTAAACATTTTTTTATTGCCAGGTGTGGTACAGTCCATAGGGAGAGTTGTATCGATCGTTATCGCTTTGCTTTAATTGATTTTAAGATTGTCGCTTATTTTTTTTCTTTGCGCTTGCGGAAATGTTTACCCATGTTTTTTTTTTCTTGATTTAATGAACTACGAGCGAATAATAATTACTGGGAATGAAAGTAAAAAAAAATTGTTTGATAAGGAATTGCATCATTTACATATGTAGATAGTTTCTAATGATACTTTAGATGTTTGATATCTAATGCGAACGTACGGTACACGACTTAATGCGAAACAATGCGTCCGCAAATACAACGTGTAACAATCGTTAAAAAAATCGTCAAGTTTATACATCAAGTATGTTAGCCGTATGTGAAACAAGCTGGCAGAATGTATAGGCATTGAAAAGCTAAATTTTTTAGCAAGATTATACAGAGCTGACGCGTGGGAACGTATATCGACTCCTATGTGTGTGTATGTGTGTATATATACACGCGGCTCTTAAACTCTTCACCTCTTGTGCTCTCCGCGTGTTCTGCGTGTATACGTCTTTCTTTCTCTCTTGCGCGAGCTTGTTTCTCCCGCCAGCGAGAGAAACAAAAGCAAACCCGTCTTGATTTTACTCTCCCTCTCTCACTCTCTTGCTTGCACCATGCCGAAGGATCAACTCAGAGCACTATCATTTGCTTAATCCCTTTTGGGTTTTTCGGAAATTAGCGGATGTACAACGTCGAGAGTAAATGGTTTCTTATTCAACCCTGCGTGTATGGAAGAGGCTCCAATGCTATCATGACATCAGCTCGTTTGCCTTCGGGCTGCGGGTTGCTTAGTTTTCATCAGTGGTATACGCTTTTTTTTTTCTTCTTCCTCTTCGAGTGCGTCTTTTGAAAAAAAAGAAGATGCGAGATTGAAATCATCTTTTTTTTTTCTTTCTCTTATCGTTTTCTCGCGAATGGAATGAATATTAGAATGCCGATTTTATTACAAATGCAATTTTCAGAAACAAAGTTGCAAGCTTTAGTTTTGTTGCTTCAATTGTAACGGTACGAGAATTTTTTTTTTAAGGGAAGCTTTCGAGCATCCTCGTAAAAATGAGAGTCTACAGTTTCCGCGTCATTAAAGCTTCGGTTTACGCGTTAGAAATAATAAGGGCTATAGACATGGTAATCAGAGCAACAAAGTTGAACATTATGGTGGGTTTCGTATTTCCAAAGTGTATATATTTCGCAGCATTCGAATAACTCGATTATTCAGCTCGGAAACCGCGTGACATCCGTTTTTTTTTTTTTGTTCAGAAATATTCAAGCTCAACGTTTATAAGCGCGTGCAAGCCCAGATAAAAGCGTCGAAAAGCGGGGGCAGGCGAGAAAAAAAGAGGCGAGGCGAGGCCACTTTTATGGGTCATAAAGCCTTTTCATCGACCGAATTCCGAAAGAAAAGAAAAAAAAGGCCGCGGAGATTTTCCAACGGAAGGATCGTACTCGCGGTGTGAGATTTGCAAAGGATTAATTTGTGAAAGCGACGGGATGGGGTGACAAGGCTTACAAGCAATTAAATATGTACAATGGTGAAAGGGAAGGAGGATAGGTGGCTTGGCTGAGATATAATTGAAGACGGTATTATCGAAAATTCGTTAGCAAGCCGACTGAATAAGCCAATCGTCGAAGTTTCCTCGCGCCCCCGCTCGCAAGTTTAGCGCCCGCGCCGATATCCCCCGTGGAGTTCTCATTAATTGATTCACTGTCGCTTCGAATATTCATCCTCTTGCCATCCCACCCGTCGGCTTAACGAATCCAGCACAGGGTATAAATACATTATGTTTCAAGGAGTTTTCAGCTCATAGCCTACATTTACTTTTTTCTTTTTTTTTTTTTTCGCTCAACGACTGGCCTTTTTTTTTCTTTTTTCAAACGACCAACGTCGGAAGTAGTTTCGTCGAGTGGACGCTCTGCTGCTTTACCGAGGAGAAGGAGGAGGTGGGGAAGGAAAAAAAAAAGTTTAATTAAAATTCCGCCCCGAGAACTCGAGTGCTTCGCCCCGGAAAAATTAGGGGCTTTTGCCTCCCTGTTTACTCGCGGTTTAAGTGTACGTAAATAAATGAAAATTTGTCAAGCTTCGGAGCAGAACCGTTTACCTCCTCATCCGTCGTCGTCGTTCCCCAAGACCAAGTTATTCGCCAAGCGGCTATATAATTAAGGTTGTCAAGTGGAAAAAATATATATACATAGTTTCATCGAAAAGTCAAACGAAAAATATCAGTACTTCGAATGGACTTCATCATCTTATTTATAACAAACCAAATTTGATGAATGATGAAAGACTGGCTTTGAGACTTTGAGAAAGTTCTGTTGAAACGATGTCTATTAGAAATCTTAAATAAGCATTTCATAAGATATATATATTCGCTCTAGTTTGAGATTTGAATCTAGATGGCTGATTTTTCATGTTAACCTTATACATAAATACGACAGTTACAACCATATATTAAGCACTGGTAATAACCATAATTACAATACTGAAAGAATAAAATTGAAGAATTCTACTTCGGATTGATAATTACTTTCTACGTTGATTACGTTTTTCAACAGAAATGAAAATTAATTTGCAGTATCTAAAATCAGCTATTCAAAGTACCTTTCTTAATTTCGATAATAAAAACTGTCTATAAAAACAATTTTATGCACCTTCCTATGATGTGTGGAAAAGTAGATTGCGCTGCAATTATTTAGATGTATAATTTAGGATAATAGCTACAGTCTATATTTTATACAGTTGATTACACCATAGTTTCTTGAAGATCCCCTCAAATTAGCTGTTTAAAGCGATAATTCCCTTTCTCGAAACTTTTTCCTTCGTAACTAATAGTCCTTAGAAAATCCATGAAACTTTATTGCGCCCTCAAATTCAAAGCAATTCGTCCCCGATAAAAAAAAAAGCTTTCTCAATTAAATTCAAGCAAACTCGGCAAAAATAAAACATGCGAAACAAAAAGAGAGAGAGAATCGTGGAAACCGAATTCGCACGCATGCAGTGTGTGTGTGTGTGTATGTGTGCGGCAAAAATAAAAAAAAAAAAGTAAACCACGACGGCGGTGGTGGTGCACAAATTGGCCGATTGGTACGTTGGAGAGAGAAGGGAGGAGAGAGCGAGGGCCAAACGAATTTTCCCGTCAGCGGATTAAAGCGCGAGAGTGAATTTCAACCAGCCGACGGCCCCCCGCGCGCGGCTAAATAATAAACTCGCGGTAACCGGACCCACTTCGATCCGACAATTTGCTTTTGTACGCGCGACGAACTATCGCCGGAGAAGGATTCTTTTTAACTGCAAAAAAAAAACAAGTTTGTAAAAAAATAAAAGCGCGAGCTATAAATAAAGAAAGAAAGAAAGAAAGCGAAGTTCACGCGTGAATAAATGAAAACTTTATGCTGTCGTAAACGCCACATATGCGAGTTGAAACAAGCTTACACACACGTCGCGTTGGGCTAAATATCAAAGCGTGAAAAGCCCTTTGGCGCGCGAGTCATCGCGTATCCAACTCGAATCAAGTTGAAAGCGAAAACGAAAACTGGCAACAGGTATCAAGATACAATAAAAAAAAGAAGAAGAAGAGGAAAAATATAGCCAGTCTTAATTAACGAGCTGCCAGCATGCATGTCCCTCATATTTGCATTCGTATAAGTTTCTGACCTCTGAACCTGCTCGCTCCGCAAGACCTCGAGGGCCTTGCCAGCATCTTTCTTCCCGCGTGCATCGGTACCGTGTAATTAGGTGGGGGGAAGAAGAAGAAGAAGAAAAAGCTGCTGAGCAACTTTTTTTTTCGTTCGTTCCCACACACACACACACACACACACACACACACACAGACATATACACATAAGCGGAAAGAAGTATAATGGATAGATCGCATGCAAATCTCGCTATTTTCAAACTATATACGCCGCTGGGTCCAGTCGATGAACTTTGACTTGAGAGAGAGAGAGAGAGAGAGAGCGAAACTTGTGTGCAGCTGGTGTTTATCTGAGGAATGAAGATTAACGAGTTGAGGAATTCTCATGCTTATATATATGTTGCTGCGCTAACAAATCTTCCATTGGTTTGCCGAGAAATCGTAATTACGCCGCGAATTCTCTCGTAAACTGCGGGTGATTAATCAATTATATTTTCAAGGGGAAAATCTCGAAAACAAAGGAAACATCATATTATTAAAAAATCCAAGTAATTTTATCGTGTTTACTGCTTCCGATTTAATAATAGGAAGCCGTGATCTTCCCCCAACAAAAACGATTGTAACGTAGCGCCTTCGCATTATAAATCCTGATTTTTCTCGTATTAACGCTGCACTTAAGAAAAGGCCCCCCGCGCGAGATCACAATTATAGATAAACATCGAATCGTGAGTTAAGGAGCTCGGTGCGCTCTTCTTCGCGCGCTGTCTTTCTCGCGGCTTGTTATCAGATAGAACTCGTAAAATTACAGACTTTTAAAGTTTTTGTCAAAAAAAAAATTAATAGAAGTAGTGTACGCGCGAGAGAGAGTCTAATCCCGCGGCTGCACGAATGAGAATTGAAGCAATTACGCGCGGCCCCGTGGCAGATTTGAAACTGAATTTGCAGGATGCGCTCTCGCGCGTGAAACAAAAGGGGGTCACGCTATCTAAATGATAAAATAGAGCGAAAACGCCACATACACGCATACCGCGTGTGAAATTCTGACGCTTTTGCATCAACTCGCCTGTATTGTCAAACTAACGCGCGCGAGCGTATCTCCATTTTTTTTGCGTTTTATACTTTTTTTTTTCAAACATACGATATACATATAGATCCACAATTTTCTAAACAAATTTTCCATCCACGCGCACCAGCTCAAAT
Source organism: Galeopsomyia nigrocyanea (assembly GCA_035047105.1). Classification (NCBI taxonomy): domain Eukaryota; kingdom Metazoa; phylum Arthropoda; class Insecta; order Hymenoptera; family Eulophidae; genus Galeopsomyia; species Galeopsomyia nigrocyanea. The sequence goes on from JAWWMK010000001.1 coordinate 12,232,799, forward strand.
TAATTCTCAACGCACGAGAAGCTTAAGTGGAAATTCGAAATAAATATTTATGAGTGACTTTATACAGATGAAAATAAAGCGACGAAATGTACGCGCTGTTTACCTTTAATTATACATACACCAAGATGAGGAACTGCGAAATGCACTTAGCTGTATATAAAACTCGTTGCCTTTTTTTTAATTATTTTTGGCTGCACCGAATGAATTTACCAATTGAAAGCATCGAGCGCGCGATAACCCGACCTCTCTTTAATTGCCTCCAAGGACGCAGGCGACTAAAAATGTTTTTGTCTTGTTTGATTCGGAGAGACGTGTCGCCTCGGTGTATCTATAAACGAGGCGTTGGACTTTTTTCACCATCCCTCGTCTTCTGCATTGCACATCACCAGACCAATTTTTCTAGTACCTATAGCAAACTAGCAACAATCTCATACACACAAAAAAAAATCATTTTAAAAATCAAGCTCGCCACAACGTGTCCCCGCGCGGCAATCCATCCCTTTCACAACGACGCGCCGTGCAAATTCATCACGCGCGCGCGTACGAGGATACAAAGAAAATAAACAAGATTACGCATCGGTAATTTATGAAGCGAGAAAGTGAGAGTACATAAGGGGTCACATATATATAAGTATGCATATATGTATACCGCAGCACGAAAGTAGTTCCCAGTAGCAGATCTCATTAGATACTGAGAGAGAGGAGAGAGAAGGCCAATTCATTTCTTACACGACAAGACAGGATTCGTGTCGTGCATACTCTCGTCGTCGTCGTCGTCGAGGGTGAGCAGAACGCGTGCACATAATCAAGCGTATATGTATATGTGCCGCGGCGAGATTTTGTATATACATATATATATGCACACGCGCTCGAATTATTTCAACAGCTGTCGCCGCCGCAACCGCCCCGTTGCGAAATCATATTAACCGCGGTGTCCGTCGCGTTGTTGCAACTGTGTATACGTGCCAAACTCATTGTTTTTGTGTTTTTTTTTATACTTGCTAAATTCTGTAATATCAAGATGCGATCGTATTAAATTTTCTTTTCATTAAAGATCTTCTGGAAATATCCTCGAGCGTTATTAAAAAATTCGTGAGATTACTGGATCGAAAGGAAACGATTAAAAAAAAGAAGAATTTTTTTTTAATAAAAATTCACGAGCAATATTGTGTGCATAAGCTTATTCAAGCGCTACAGCCTTTCCTCTTTGAAAACGAAAGAAAAAGCAGCTTGGAAAACAAAACGGAGAGAGAGAGAGAGAGAAAGAGGAAAAACTGTCTGTACGCCGCGCCGAAAAATTAAAGATCATCGTATAAAATATGATAATGCCTACAGGCTTCTCTCTCGACATCGCCGTCCTCGTCGTTTCAGCTAAATGAAGGCATTATACCGCTCGCGCGCCACGAGAGAGAAAGAACAAAGTTAATCGGGGTGCAAAATAAAAAAAAAAGGCGCCAGCAACAGGCGGACAAAAGATGCGAAATGCAAAGAGGGCTGAGAAAGAGAGAGGGAGAGAGAGAGAAAAGTAAAAAAAAAGCGTATAAAGACGATGCTCTATTGTATTGTAATAGTGTTCGAGCAGCGGGTAATGGGCTCTGGTGCTTACAAGTACACTCGCGAGCAATGAGCGCGAGTAGAGCGAAGTCTCTCTCTCTCTCTCTCTCTCTCTCTCTCTCTCTCTCTCTCTCTCTCTCTCTCTCTCTCTCTCGACTATCCATATCTGTTATCGATCGCGACTAAACCCGAAGCGAACGAGAGAGATGCGCAAGCTGCTCGACAGATTTTTTTCATATAATTGGATGCTTTGACGCGAGTGAATATTGCTCGAGAATTCAATGTCGCTGTTCTTTTTATTTTCTTCTTATGTCGGACTCATTGTTTTTTTTTAAATATTGCGAAAATGATGAAAATATGGAGTTTTGACAGACTTGATATTTAATTTATTTTTATAAATTTGCTATTAGAAAACAATTTCTTTCCGAAAAGTTTAAATAGTTTCTGCTCTTCGTTAAACTCATGTGATAGGTACTTGTATTCACCATCAATATCAGTTCCGGTTCAGCTAGATTTTTATTAGGGCTAAGAATATAATCCGTCATAAAATATTCACTTAAAAATTCAACAAATATGAATCAAATGTTGAATAATCGAGTAAAAAGTGATTATCAACTTAGGAAATATGGAAATTCTCATTGAAACGAATCAAAGCATCAAAAATTTTATTGTTATTTGATGAATGAACATTTATTATTTAATTTTTCCTCATTCAACAGGCGCGAGGTTCACCAAGTTGTTCAGCAGACGTTTCTATGCATTTAGTAGTGAACGTGCACTCCTTTCTTCCTTCTTCTGTACCCGATTGACCGCGCATAACATACGAGAAACAATACTTATTTCGATCGATAAACGATAGCTGGGCGTTGTGTATATTACCGCGAACTTCGATTTCCGCAGATCTTTTGCACATGCCGTTAGCTTGTATTTCATCTGCCAAAAGATGATGTTTGTCTTGTTTCCAATCTGGTCGTAGTAAGACCACGTTGCCATCGAGGTTGTTTAGTGTTCGGAAAAAATTGAAATTATTTAATTTTACTATTATCGTGTGATTGTTCGTGCCGTCGAGCCATTTGCAGCGCAACTCCGAATCATTGCAAAAATTACGTCTCCAGCAGAAACTTGCGAATCCACTGGAGTTCGAGTAGAAACGCGGGCTAAATATGAGACCTTTGAAATATGGATCAATTGCGTTCCATCCTTGGATTGGCGAATAACTGTACCTGCCGTAATTGTGAGAACCATAAAAGACATATCCTTCGCCACCAGTATAATTAATCCCATATACCCAGGAGGGTTTGTATTTAGCAATATCATTTGACACCACCAATTCTGGATTATTTGTTAACGGTATTCCATCGTAATTGAGAACCATCTTGCAGGGATTAAAGACTCGTCGGCACTCGTTGTTGGGATACCATGTCGAAATTATTTCAAACGTCTTTTTGAATTTCAATATCATTAAATTTTTAAAAAAGTATTTCAAGTCGAAAGTGGAATTTAATTTCACATCAAGGGGCTCGCTTGATTTACACGATTCCATAGAAATAACTTGAAATTTGACGAATTCTGAAATAAAGGGAAACAATTATTTAGTTGCAGTTCCCTAAAACACACACAGATTGTCTCTGATAATTACTTGAAAAAATTAAAGAAGAATTCTAATGGTATTTCGTTACATATTATTCAATTTAATATACAGAAAGGCTATATGTACTCACTAGCTTTGTTAATTCTTCCATATTTGATTGGTTGTTCTGTGTTATTTCGTTGCTCTGCCCAAGCCACCAAGATTTGATCATGTCTCAAGAACGTTATATTAACTGGATAAGTCCAATCAACTTCGTCTCTAGAGGTTGCAATGATGTCACACGTTTTGTCGTACACTTGGCCGTCAAAAGTATGCGTACGCACTGTTAGATTCATCGAAGTCGGATAAAATCTATCCGTCTTGTCCCATCTCAAAAGAGCGAAACTGTGATTATTTTCTCCGATGAACATCGCATCGACGATTTCGAAATCGATGTAATCCGCACTATAATAAGGCGCATCTGGATCTTTTTCTTTTGGAGAGTATGTCCACGTCATTGATAAATCTTCAGTTGATGGAGTCGATTTCACCATCACCACCGTGGTACACAGCAAAATAATCCATGTTGCTTTTACAGTACAGAACATTGCCGATTAACTGGATTTTTTTATACCAAACTGCGTAGAAGAGATGACACGATTTGTCTGAACGTTTCAGTAAGAATGAGTACCGGCTACATGCGTTGCGCCTTTTATGTGCTAAAGATAAATAACTATCGCGTTAGTAATCAACGACTGTGCTCTGCTTAAGTGATAGATAACGCTGTTTTCGAAGACGATGAGACGATGTTCCTTGCATCTAATTTCAACAGATAGAAAACTTTGCGAAATGCTGGAAAATTCGACAGAAATATTACATTTAGTTTGTGACAATTAACGAAGATTAATACATCGACAATGTCTGACGCAATATCTTTTTTGGGTTTACTGTAAAGCATAGTAGTTCATGGTCATTTAAAAAAAATAATATGACTAAATAAAAACAAATGAATAAAAAAGTTGATGTTACGCCTACTGGTTTTCCCGAATACATTGTCGCCAGCATAATCTGAGTGAATGAAATCACGTTGTAAGTGAGCTTGTAAAATTATCAAATCTTGTTATTAATCAATTGAAGGCACTGCGACTATTTGCCTATCCATATAGGATGTAGTAGGTCTTCAGCGCAAAAAAAAATTATGATATTGCTTCCTTGGAAAGGAAGCTTTGTTTTCGCTTTTTTTAAATTTGGGTTTTTTCGCTATATTTTTTTTTTGTTTTTGTCATTTTATGTTTCAATCTTGTTTTTATTGTAAGATCT
>JAWWMK010000001.1:12237342-12276514 GCA_035047105.1 Galeopsomyia nigrocyanea
TATACATTTTTTTTTTTCGAATAATTCATATTGATATATTCAATTTTTTCATACTATTCGCCCACAATCAGTTCATTTTCATAAAATCTAGTCTGATACCAATAAAAAACAAAGTAATATACTGAGGCAAAATTCGTTCGAACCAAATCATATTCAATTACGAAATGTAAATAGTTACGAAAATTGCAACGACAAGTAATCTTCAGTGCAACAATTTTTCACACTAAATCCGATAGAAATAAAAACTAATTTCCACGCGCAACAGGATTTATGTTAAATTGAATAAATAAATTGAAGAGAAACGGGATCAGAGAGTCATAGTCTGTCGTATGCGTAACAAGAATAAGGGCGCGCAGACGTCTCGCAATAGCAAGCAACTCCCATTCATCATCTCCCGTTCTGAATCCCAGAAGGATCGCCGACAGTTTGTTAGCTCGGTTCTCTTCTAACTTCAGCTCTGCTACTTTTGCCGTGTGTTCGGTTTTCTCCCTTGCCATCTGGTGGTCAATTCTAATACTTCTGTCTTGTCATAGCTTTTTCGTCTTGCGAGTTCAATTAATTTTGATTTTTTCTTATTTCAGAGCCCACACAAATCTATCGTTTTCTTCGTACACGCAACCAGATGTCAGTGAGTACTTTCTACGTTCATTAACTTTTGCACCCCCCCCCCCCCTCTCTCTTTAACTACCCCTGATTTCAATTCTTTAACTACCCCTGATTTCATTCCGCTCACGATGTTAACCACTGATTTCGTTGTGTATTTTGAATAAATGAAAAAAAATGATTTCCACGATAAAATTTTACGTTGATTTTTAATCAAGTTTGTTTGTTTGGCATAAATCCGCTCACATACCGAAATTTTTCGTTGTTTTATCACTTTTGGTTGAAATCGCTCGAGATAATTTGTGATCGTTATTGACGGTATGTATTAGTTTTGGTTTCTCTATTAACAAATCCTCAAATTCATCATCACTATCGATCGAATGAAAAAAAAAATCAGTTATCTTGTAATGACGTCCATTATTCTTGCAGCCGGTATTTCTGAATAGGAATCTGACATACATGAGGCAGCGTATGTCTCGCACTCACAAATCTCGCCGTAGCTTCCGAGTCAACTCGATCCTCGAGAAGCTCATGGTCAAGAACGAGCAGGAGCAGAATGCCGCAATGCGTGGATACATGACCCTTACGTTCTTGGGATTTTATGACAAAAAACGTAGGTGCCTTGCAATAACGCCACTTGAGTGTTGCTTGAGTCTTGATTTTTCTGACTTATCGTACATTTTCTTGTAGTCGAGGCACCTCAGGATCCCGTCAAAGTTGAGACTTTCTTGTTGAAGATTTGTCACAAAAAGCGCAAGGACGTTAGCTCGCCAGTTCTGCAGGTAAAAGCATATTCAAATACAGTATTATTTCAATTTTCAAGCGTAAAAGTGCGATATTTCAACTGATTTTTTTAAAAACTGGCGCGTTTCAGGTGTCCGTGGGTACGAGCGAAGTGCCAATCAATCCATCGGAAAATCAGCCACCGCCAAAGGCACCCACAGTCTCGATACCCAATGAATCGTTCAGCACGAACAATGGTCACGTGGCTAAAACGTACATGCTCCTGCTCAGAGTTCAAAGCTCGTCTAACAATAGCTGCCTTACACAAAACTGTGATGTAGAAGGTACAGCTATTATTCCTCACTTTATTCGAAAGTTCTGAAAATTTTTCTAATAATTCAAACCAATCGAATTCTTCAGAGCCAGCACAGAAGCGCCGCAAAGGGGCCAATGGTGTCGCCATAAAAGCCGGCAACGAGGACGCCAAGCTTTACGGTTCGGAGCTCGTGGTTTACGACAAGCACAATCGCTGCCTGCTCACGGACGGAGACTATGAGTTGAGTCTACAGGAGGTCCAGCCAAGTGTCAGGGCAAGCCCCAAGAAACACAATTCCTGGGAAGCGATCCCCGATATCAAGGATTGTGGGCCGTTTGATGTGTTCAGCCGTGGACCGGTGCTCAAGTTCAGACTCAATTGGACTCAGGAGCCGAGCACCGGCTACGTTGACAGGCCGTCGCCGATTAATCCACTGCCAAATGGAGATAATAAGGAGAACCGACCAGGGAACAGTAAAGACTTTTTTATTATTTATTTATTTATTTATTTATTTATTTATTTTTATCAAGCGTAGAATAAGAAGATGATAGTATTTGCTGACGAATAAATTTCTTGTTTGTTCAGACGGTATTACTGATAGGTGTTCCGCAAATCACAATAACAATAACAATACACTGCCAACGCCAAGTCCCCTGGCGCCTTCCAAAATTTCTGTACCAAATTCAGATAAGTTGGAGTTGTCCAAGGGCAAGCAACAAATAGTCTACCAGTTTCTTTACAATAATAACAGTAGACAGCAGACGGAGGCGTGCGAGGATTTACATTGCCCATGGTGTTCACTCGACTGTGGCAGACTCTACTCATTACTTAAGCATCTCAAGCTCTGCCACTCGAGATTTACGTTTACTTATGTTGTGAGTATAATGATACGCCGTATACTAAGATTGTTTTAAGGTTAGTTCAATGTTTTGTTGAATGTGCGTTTTTCACATGGCAGCCAATACCGCAAGGTGCTAGAATAGATGTAGCAATAAACGAGTGCTACGACGGCTCGTACGCTGGTAGCCCACACGAACTGATCTCGCAGCCTTCGAACGTCTCTTACTCGAGGACTGGTCCTACGAGACGTACAAGCGTTACTAATATTGTAGTATGTAGACCAAAAAGACCAAAGCCAAGCCTTTCCGAGTTTTTAGAACAAGACGAGAATGAATTTGAAAATTCAAGGCCTTACATTACTGGACACAATAGGTAAATAAACGATTCCCGCTCGCTAAATGAAAAGAGTACAGACTGAAATTGATATTTGCGATTTATTTGCAGGCTGTATCACCACACAGTGACTTGTTTGCCAATTTACCCAAAAGAATTAGACGCGGACTCGGAAGGTGAAAATGACCCGAAGTGGCTCCAAACAAAGACGATGATGATGATCGATGACTTTACGGACGTGAACGAGGGTGAAAAGGAATTGATGAAGATGTGGAACTTGCATGTTATGAAACACGGCTACGTGGGTGATTGTCAGATCCCACTGGCTTGTCAGATGTTCCTCGAGAAGAAGGGCAAAGAGCTTCTCATGAAGAATCTCTATCGCAATTTTGTGCTACATATGAGCAGTCTTTTCGACTTTGGCCTCATCAGTCCCGTTATTTTGTATCAGACTATTCAGAAGTTACAGGACTTGATGAAGGAAGAGGGCGAGGATGGGAATATTCGTAAAGTTTTGCAGAAATCACACGCGGCACAGGTTGAACGATGGATTAATAACGGTAGTCAGAATATTGTTGACTTTGGTAAAGGTAAATATTTGTTTCGCTAGTTCTCGACTTAATGGAGGACGAGTAAGAATGTTATAATATTTATCGTCTTTGTTTTTAGCAAACACAAGCCAAGCAAGTAAAGTGAATTTCAACGGGGAAACAAACTCGAACGCAAGGCGAAAAACGACGCTGCCAATGGGTTCGCCACCTGGCACTCATAATGGAATCAAGCATCCGAGCATGATGAGTACCACCAAAGCGGCCGTCAATTCGAAGGATAACCAAGCGAACGGAGAATTACCGTCTAGACGTAAAAGTACCAACTCGATAGGTGGGGACGATAAATCTAATGGAAATTCAACGTCGGCACCATTGAGACGAAAATCAATGGCTCACGATAGCAACGCTTCGGAGTATCACAAACGCAAGTTGGTGTTGGACGGTTTGCCGGCGAACGGGAATTCCAATCAAAAGCCCACGCAAAACGGCGTCGTGTTCTGAAGCGCGGGATGCTTGCGAACGTTTACTCAAATGCGTGCACTTTGTTGTTTTTTTTATCAAAGTTTACTATATGCATGGATTGTTGAGAGCGACTTTCAGTTATAGCCTAACTTTCTTTATGGTGCGAGGCTCGCATCGAATTGCTAGTTGTTAAGTGTTCACCAGAAGGATAGTTTTTTTTTTTTAATTAGACTTCTTTTTTTAGACTGTTTGAAGAAAAAAGCTTTTGCTCTGATCGCATGATTGAGATCTTCTTTTCCTTTGGAGAAACTTTAAAGATCGATTTTAGTGACATTTGAGTAAAAATTCAATAGCAACAAAACGTTACTGAAATCCTGGTGGCAATCTCGAACAATCCTTTAACAATTATGTCTGCGTTTACCATCCTTCATTGCGTTTACAATTCTCTTTTGTACAGTATTTGTTGCAGATAATATAATTGCGGAATAATTATATTATAAACGATCAACTGATTGTCGTCGCCGGTAGATTGTATAAAAAAAGAAAACGATTGTCAAAAATTGATCGTCGCTGTTTTATATTTCTTGTAAAGCGTTTCTTCTCTCTTCTTTTATATTTGAATCAAGTGTTTGGTAACATCAAATTCACGAGCCTTTTATATATCACATTCAAATCATTCCATAATCATTGTGAATTCGTGTCTTGACGATAAAAAAGAAAACAAACGAAGAAATTTCTTGCAAAATTTGAAAATTCGAGAGGTTACTGCTTAACTTTGGTAGTAGATTGATGCTTTTAATTAACTCTAGTCAACAATGTTCGGATGCTAGCTTAGCCAGCAGAATCCAAAAACTACCGCCTTTAGTAGGAAAATCTTGAGGAAGAAATAAAGCAGCCCTGAAACCTCATGTACTGAGAATAGCTTTCGTCGAATTTGCAACTTATCAATTCTATATACATACACACTTGCTAGAACAATTGTGATTGGCTCGAATACTTAGTTAAGTAGAAAAAAGACAAAAGCATTGAAAAAAATGAAATTGATCTATACTTTTTGAAAATATCCTAACTATTTTTAATGAAATGTTGAAGAAAATAAATATTCTTGCATAAAAAAATACCTTCAGAGAAATGATGGTGTGGATAAAAAACAAATCGACATCCAAAAATAGGTTGATTTGTGCACACGCAGTCGTTCTCAAGTAACAAAAAAATATATACACGATTTTACATGCTGAACACTTAATTTGAGTATCGGAGTGAATCGGTAGAGTGAAAGTGCCTTTACTAAGAGTCGAAGAGCGCGCCCGACAAATATATAACCCGGCAAAAATCTGACAACAATTGTGAATCGAGTCGGTGACTTAATTTTCTTTTACTACATTTTTTGTATAAAAAAATACATGTAGCCTATAACTTTTTCTCCTCCATAGGTAAGCGACTTCACGATGTCAGTCACCGTCGGGCAGCTCTTTGGCCATAATCTCTCTCTCCCTCTCTCTCTCATTGCTGCTTAGGAAAAAACAAAAAAAAAACCAATGTACCTATTGCGTTTAATCACAACAATATATACGCGTATAACATGCAATCACATTTGGTCAACAGTTGTCTGAAGAAATGCATGCTTCTTTTTTGAGGTTCTAAAAAAAAAATTTTTTTTTTTTTTTTTTTGGACCATCGCGACAGCAACGAGACTGGTTTTCTTGCACGTGCAAATGAACTCATTTTTTTCTTCGTTAACATTGTAATTTAAAAGTTAATATCAATTGGTTTATCAATTATTATTATTATTATTATTATTGCGAAATGACAATTGTACCTCGCAGATTCTTTTGGCAACTGTGACACAGTCATTGTCCTCTAACAATTACTGTTTACATTAAGATGTATATAGTAAAATGATGAATTTTCAATAAAAATTCTGTGGATACAAAAAAAAAATCACTCTGAAGTTAGCCATCAATGTCTCTCTGTATGTGTCTCTTTCTCTCTCTCTCTCTCTCTCTCTCTCTCTCTCTCTCTCTCTCGCTCGTTCTCTCTTATGCCAAAATTGTTTATAAATAAACTCGTAACTTTCGCGTTGAACATCATCACCGCCTTGAGATGAGCGACAATCATGATGGCGCAGGTGAGCGAAAAAATCTGACTATAGCTGTGTATACAAAAAATTTCCCGTGCCGTCGCAATACAAACTCGTACAGCAAAAAAAAAAGGCAGCGAAAAAAAAAATGGAATATCACGTAAAATTCTTGAAAAAGTATCACTTCAAACGAAACCGTTGTACGCCAGAAAAAGACGCCGACGAAGGAGCTGTCAAAGGCTTTCCACTGCGGAGGCATCGTTTCGACAAAATCGGCTTCACGTCACTCACGGCTCTCAGTGCCAAGGACTCGTTGGAGAATCTGCAGAAATTGAAAAAAAGAAATGAAGGGGGCGCAAGAAGACTTTTCTTCGGTAGAAACTCGAGTAACGCCGATAAAAGAGCAAAAAAGAAGTTTAAAAAGAGGTTCGACAAGCAGAATGTGTCCGAGGTGAATATCAGACGAGCCACCGAGGAGGATGAAAGTGAAAAACTGGTGAATATCGTGAGTCCGAGGAAGCTAGGCAAAGCAGCCTTAGGTTAGAGAGCTTCTGTCAATCATCAGTGTTGCTTCGAATGTTCATCATGCCCTTAACGCTCAATAACTTGATTAGACAAAGAAACGGCTGCAGATAATGCCAAAGCTGCCGAGAAGCAGACAGACGAGATCCTGCACTCTCTGGAAAAGTTGAATCTCGAAGAAAGCGATGAAGGCGTTAATAAAAAAGCTCCCATGGACTGCGGCTCCGGCGATGCGAGGGCCGATGATTTGTCCCTCGAATTGGATCTCGGTGATGAAAGTCTGACTGACCTAGCTTGCGCTCAGAGGCGGAGCGTGCAGTGGAAATGCGAAGTGGATGTTATTTATTATACTGGAAATTCGAGCGCTGGTAAAGGTGATTCTGCTTGTTTTATGCTCACGATCGATGCTTGTGAGCGGGAAAATCATTGGGAAAGTGTGATTCGATTGGCTAAATTTAATTTAAAATTGACAAAAACAAGTCGAAGAGCTGGTCATGGTGCTTTTAACGCAATTAAATGTTCTTTGAAACGTCGTCAGGCACGGTAGTACGTCGCGAGAACGAGCCATTGCGCGAAGAGGCCGAGCAGCAAGCACGTCGACATCGCTTCATTCAACTCGCTCTCACCAAGAGTTTGCTATCCGATGTGGGTGCTTGCCAACTTCGCGAGCCTTGGCTCGCTGCTATACTACCCAAGTGAATCGCTCTTTGTCTGTCGTCGCTCGTCCGCTCGTCCGCTCGTCCGTCTCCTGTCGTCTTACTTATTTTTATTTTTTGCCAAATTTATACTTGACTTCTTTTCAGTCGGCTTTACATGAGCTTTCGAATATATGGTCTTTTATCAATAAAGGTAATGCATGAAAACAGCATATATACGGCCGGCTTTTCTCGTCGAATTAGCGAAAGCTGTCAATTAATGTGTATTTGTTGAAATTGAATACTATTTAATCAGAGTCAGATTGTTTTTCACATTGATTTTTCTTGAAAAAAAATTTTGTTTTTTTAGTGCTGTCGCAAAGAAGGATAGCTAATACTAATCATGTTTGAATCATTAAAAAAATATACTTGAAAATATACTATTGCGATACTGGCAGGTTTTAAATAAGAATCTTACATGTTTTTAATCCAGCTAAATGGATTCGAGTTGTTATTTGTAATGATAATATATTCGATTTTGTTTGTGCATAAATGTTTTTGTACTTGACTAGAATGTATGTACTCTAAGCTGAATACCGATGAAAAATCGAAGTAATAATAATTTGTACAATCGCATAGGAAAATAAAGGGTAATAACAATTGAATAAGCTCCAGGATAAACTGTAATCATCAGCGTTGTTGAATCTTCAACAAGGTCAGCTGCTTCAACCTGTCATACTTGAAATACTGTGGAAAGTCCAAGCTCACTTGGTCGATCTTCCAATCGAGTTGCGCTCGATCGATACACCTGAGAAATTCCTCGTACATAGGTGCCACCGCGTCGAGATCAGCAATCGTGAACACGTATCTCTTCTCGAGGGCCACGTATGCCTGCACGCGACGTTGCGCCGAATTCAACAGCCGCGCCAAAGTCGCCACGAATCCGGCTGTTATCTTATCGTCGTATATGACTGCAATCAGGCAATAAATTAATGTGGTTTTTAATTGTTTGCCTGCGAGTTACAATGTTCGATGAGTTACCATCGGCTGCCATGATTACGTCGACAGATTTGACTCTCTCCGTTATCGTAGGGTTCCAATTATCGTCTAGGAAGTTCAATTCGGTTACGCATGTTCTGGACTTGATAAGGGATCGGTTGATTTCCATGTTTCTCTCGATGAGTTTCAGTATTCCGCCAAGATTTACATCTAATAACAAGCCACCTTTCATTTACTTGAAATATATGTCACCAAATCCACACAAAAAACTCGATTAATTCGGCACCGGTTCTTAAAAAAGTCAAATTCGCTCGACGCTCCCAATTCGTTCGGAAAAAATTGGGCCCATCCACAAAAATGCTTGAGTACCCTTTCTTCGGCCGTGGAAGTTAAAAAAATAATAGAAAAAAAGTAGGTAGTTTCTACGGTTATTTGGAATTTAATGAAAAATCAAAAACGATATCGTTAATCTGACTTCAGATTCGAATTCTTCGTCAAAAAATACGTCGAAAACCGTATTTTGATTTTTTTCCTCCCCCCAATTCCAACCTCTGTAGAGCTTTATAAAGTGTAACTAACAGTTCATAAAACCTAAAAAGTCAATGAAATCGAAAATTTGACAGGTATAATGAAATTTGCATGTTTCCATAGCTCAGCATGGTCGAAATTTCGACGAGAGAAAAAAAACAAAATATGGTTTTCGACGTGTTTTGAGCCGTAGAATCCGAATCTGAAATCAGATCAACGCTATCTACTCTCATTTTATATTGAATTCTAAAAAGCCATGAAAAACCACGTAAAGTCAGATTTTCGTTTTTATATCGATGTCAGAGCTTTTACGTGATTTTAACTGTTACGCTTTATAAAGCTCTAGCAGAGGTTGGAATTTGGAGTCGAAACAAAAAACAAAATACGGTTTTCAACGTATTTTTTGACGTACAATTCGAATCTGAAGTCAGATTAACGATATCATTTTTCATTAAATTCAAAAAACCGTAGAAGTTACCCACTTTTTCGATAATTTTTTTAACTTCCACGAGCAAAAAAAGGGTGTCACAAGTATTTTTGTGGATGGGCCCGATTTTTTTACGATTCCTTTTGTACTATAGAATGATATCCCAAAGAAATTAGGAGCGCCGAGTCGATTTGATTTTTTTTAGAACCGGTGCCGAATTAATCGAGTTTTTTTGTGGAATTGGTCATGTATATAAAATCACGGAGATTGCAGAAGTTACCCGTGGAAATGACTTCCTTGGCGAGCATAGCGGCGATAATACTGTCGAAGCCGACTCCAGAGCCTAATTCGAGCACCACTTTATCCTGGAATAGCAATGGCTGCGATAGAATGTAATCGCCGAGCAATAAAGCTCCTCGCCAGATTTGCAATCCCACCAGCTTCAATTCCGTCGACGTGCTGTGCTCTGCCACGCAAACAAATCATTATTTTTTCCTTTGTTTACATCACGATTATCATTAGAACGCCTTGTATTTTTTATTTATTATCTATGATTTGGACTGATTGCCAGCTACCGATTGAGATGCTTCCCTCCTCGCAGCGCTCCAAAATCAAATCGCCGTCTTTGTCATACTTCGGTGTCTTATCGTCGCCTTCCTTAGGCACGTGTGCAGGCGGGTATTTGAAGAAAAATTTGGATACTGCATCTGACAAGTTAATGATAGTAAATGATCATGCGTTGCGTGATGGGAATTCATTGAGAGCTAGGGCAGTCTGTGCTTACTGCTTATACTCACTTTTGCCCACTTTCACGCTTTCGGATGCTACATCCTTTTCAGATAAGATTTCCGAGCTCACTTTCTGAGCAGTCATCTCTCTGAAAAATAAACGCGGCTACTTTATTGCGAAATACGTTGACCGCGCATATACTTGATTTTCAGACTATTCAGCTCAGCAATTGTGCAAACAATGGAGAATATTAGCAATCGTTTGATCGATCTTCAGATGTTCCGATTAGTTTTTTTTTTCTTTTCTTTCATTTAAGAATCATATGCAACTCGAATATACAGTTTATTCATAATCTTCATTGTTTACTCTTACTCTAGCTTTCGCTAAAATTTAGATACAATTTTTTCTTCAACGATTAATTGTTCATTGTTATAATTTCGATGATTCGATAACTCGTTCAATACTATTTTCAAATGTCGCTTTTAATGAGTGTAATATTGAGAACGGTTCAATGAATTACCTAGAAATTTACTCGTTGTGAATATTTGACTGAAACTAGATTGGAAAAAGTCATAAGCTAAGCACAATAAAGCTTCTCGTCATACAATTACATTCAGCTTTTGTCAAAAAATCAATAATACACGCAAAACTCATGGAAGCAAAGCGCATTTACAGTCTAGTCCAATGACCATTCAGCTGGCGGTATAAATAGTAGAAAATCAAGTACAGTAGCTTCGGCCCTGCACGACTGCCAAGGCCGAATTCGAATTCACTGCTATAGTCGAGACAATTAGCCGACGCACGACAACCACTGCACTATTCGGCGCACATATACTTAGACAGCCAAACTATTAGACGAGATGATCCGTCAGGCGCGTCTGGCGTTGCACTGCAATAAACCTCTCGAGGCAAAGCTGCCATGCCCGCGCGCGCAATTTATTTCGGGACGTTCTGTCAAAGAAAACCTCACGGCGCGTTGGACCTTACGTCAGATATTTGTTGCCAAAGTGTGCCGGCTGATCAGCTGACGCGAAACGCCAGGGTTGATATTGAGGGGATGACGACGTTAACGGATAACGCGGTTGTTGTTGTTTTATTGTAAGCCGCTGCTGCGTGATAACGATAATTCGTCGCCTTATCGTGCTTTACCCTCGGCTTTACCTCATTTCGCATTCAAGCTCAGTTTTTCGAATCTGCAATTTATATTTCGCAAGCTCAATTGTTATAGAAACGCGCTCGCGCAATAATTATCTCGTGTACTTTGTTTTCTCATGCAGTGGAATAATTTTGGAAATGCAAGTCAATCGATATCTGGCGTTTCATTGTGTCTATGATGTACGGGGGCAATTGGCAAATTAGCCGCGGCAGCTGCAGGTGTTAGCAAAACTCGGCGTCCCCTCACAGCAACTGACCAAAAAATTCTTCCGCGGATCAGCCTACGTGTAATTTGCTCCGAAAATCCTCTGTAAAAATGAGAAAGAGAAAAAAGGCGCGTCCTCCTCCTCGGCGTCCTCGCGACGCTACGAGCAAATTCCAATCTCCACGTAATCGCAGGCTGCAACGTGTAATCCTCGAATTGGCGGCGCGTGGAGAACGAAAATATATGAATTGACACGCGCACATGCTGTAATAGGCTTTCCCTCTTATTTCTATTGCATATACGTATACATGTAGGTAGCACGCATTGAGCATCGACTTACCGCGGAGGAGCATGAGGAGCCGGCGATGAAGTAGCAGCGACCAATCGCTGCTCAACACGCTTAGCTCCCGCGCGACGACGCTCTGCCACGCGGCTTTTCCTCCTCTCGCTCGCTCGCGATGTTGATGCCATCCTATAATACTTATAGACTGTCCTCGTTCAGCTTTGACGATTTCGTTTCGCTGCTGCTGCTGCTGCCGGCTGACTGCACCGCTTTTGGCGCTTGTCTGTGACCGTCATTCAGATACAGACGCACATGCATGTGCTGCTTTGAATTCCGTAGCTACCTATGGTGCCCAGCACATCCAATTTGAGGATGTAATAAGGCTCGCACGTCCACGAGGATTTGGTTGCTCTGAATCGTAGCAATTTCTCCCTCTGTTTCTTCATTCATTCAAACACTTACTCATAATTGTTTCTTTCATAATTCATCATGATTTGCTGACTTTTCCTTATAGATCATTAATATATTACTATTCGCTACTTTGGAATAATGCTACATTGTATGTATGTACGTATGTACATTATCACATCAACGAACAACAACCAAAAAGTCCGATCATTTTATATTTTTGCATGAAATTAAGTACTCGCGAGCAACACAAACGAACAACTTATAACATTTACATTTATTTATTCATTCATAAATGCTTTATTCTCTTTGTATTCGTTAGCAATTAAACTACGTGTAAGATAAGCAAATTATTTGAGTGGCGAGCTCGTTAATGATGAACTAACCGCATTATTAAATGGTTTAACGCTCATCCGGCTCATCATAAACATAACCATCGTAAACGGATATGGAAGCCCGAGGTGTGAATAATAATTATTATTAAAACAAGTGAAAGCACAAGCAACGCTAATTGTGATAAAGACAAAGATAAACAAAGGAAGTGCAGTGTAGCAAATATTGGAGATTGGAGAGCCAGCTCAGCCAGCTGCCAGCAGCAGCGTCTTATGACAGTCCCGCTGACATGTCAGATAGCTCTCTCTCTCTCTCTCTCTCTCTCTCTCTCTCTCTCTCTCTCTCCTTCTCTTCTCTTTGCCGGCATTTCACATAAGCTACATTCAACGCTCAAAGAGAGGCGCAGGAGGGGAATCTGGAGATCTCTTTGCTCGCGCTCGACGCTCATCGGCCATTTGTCCAGCAGCAGCACAGCGTTTCTCACACTGAAGCAAAAGCCGCAGAATGAAGTACTTCGTGTTAGCCGCGTTGGCAGTGATCCTTGGCACAGCCTGTGCCGAGATCAAAACCGAGGAGGATGTCCTTGTCATCACCAAGGAAAACTTCGAGGAAGCTCTCAAGCAACACGACTATCTTCTTCTCGAATTCTGTGAGTAAATTTTCTTTCATCCTATATCATCTGATTCTTCCGCCCTGTTGCGCTCTCTCTCGAGCGCGCGCGCTCCGACGACTTCGTCCACGTCATCGGATTTTTTTCTCCAATTTGATGATCCGTTACGTATCGCGAATGAACACTTTTACATTTACACACGTGGCTTACTTATTGTCATGTTAATTGCTAGGATGTGTCGACGATCAGGGGGAGAGAGGATGTACTGTTATATTTGACGGTTCCATAGACGAGAGTGATTTGACAGTAATAGTCGAGAGAGATCCTACAATGACTAAGTTTGGAACATATGTTTTTCCCCAAGAGGGCTCCTCTCCCTCTCCCTTTATAACGTCGGCTATTTTTATCTCCAAGATAAACTTTTTTTTCGCTGTTTCCGAGGATACGTACGCGCCTTCTCGAGACGGAATGATGGAGTTTAAAGTGCAATCGCGTTGTTCTTGCATCAAATTACGGTTAATCGAGTTTTTCTCGAGGCGGAAAGCTTAGTCACGTTTATCGTATCCAAAGCGGCATTTTCTTGCGTTTTCCAGAATGCCGAATTGTTTGTTAACTTTCTCGCATAATTCGTTGAATATGCAGGTAAATTATTATTCGAGTTTTTGAGACAAAAAAGACAATGATTTTGTAGAAGAGCATGGAATGACTAGAAATAAATGAAATTCATCGTTTGATATATGTATTTTCAAACACATATTTGAAGCAATGTATCTTCTTTTGTTTGCACAGTTTTTTTCACACAAAGCAGTCATTATTGCTTGTCTCTTATCTCTGTGCTTTATTTAAAAAAAAACAGAATTTCCTGCCTCTTTGAAATTTTGTTTTCAGACATTAAAATAACATGAATTTTTATTCATAGATGCCCCATGGTGTGGACACTGCAAGGCCCTGGCTCCAGAGTATGCCAAGGCTGCCAAGGAACTGCTTAACCAGGGCTCTGAAATCAAATTGGGTAAAGTAGATGCTACCATCGAAAGTGATTTGGCTGAGAAACACCAAGTCAAGGGATATCCAACACTCAAGTTCTATCGTAAAGGAGTTGCAATTGAGTATGGTGGTGGTCGCAAATCCGATGAGATAGTCAACTGGCTGCTCAAGAAGACTGGCCCACCTGCCAAGGACCTCACCTCGGTCGATGAGGCCAAGACATTCATTGATGCCCACAATGTTGTTGTTGTTGGATTCTTCAAGGTTAATTTACAATTTTCATTAACTTTGTTTGAAATTTCATTGAAGGAATCATTTATTAATTGCAAATCGATTTTCAGGACCAAGAATCTGAGAATGCCAAGATCTTCAAGGAGGTTGCCAATGCTATTGATGATCAAGTTTTTGGCATCAGCAGCAGTGATGAAGTGTTCTCCGAGTATGGTGTTGAAGATGGCAAGGTTGTCCTCTTCAAGAAGGTAATTACAATACCTTTTGAATGATTATTCGCGTTATTATTATTTTTCATTCAAAATTACCAATAAAATTTTCACTCATTGTAGTTCGACGACAACAAGGCCGAATTCGCCGATGAATTCAACATCGAAAACCTGAAGAACTTCGTCGCAGTTGAGTCTCTGCCCCTGATTGTCGAATTCAACCAGGAAACCGCCCGAACGATCTTCGGCGGTGCCATCAAGGGTCATCTCCTTGTCTTCCTCAGCAAAGAAGCTGGACACTTCGACAAATATGTCGAGGAGCTCAAGAAGCCCGCCAAGGAATTCCGAGGAAAGGTAAATATTTGATTTCTTTCTGCAGCTTTAGTTTTATTGCTCATGTGCTTACTTCATCATGTTATTATTTCAGGTTCTGTTCGTGACAATCGACGCCGACGAGAACGACCACGATCGTATTCTCGAATTCTTTGGAATGAAGAAGGAACACGTTCCGGGCATGCGTATCATCAAGCTCGAAGAAGACATGTCCAAATACAAGCCCGAGAAGGACGAAATCTCTTCTGAAAATGTCCAAGATTTCGTCAGTAAATACACCGAAGGTAAACTCAAGAAGCACTTGCTTACCCAGGACTTGCCCGAGGACTGGGACAAAAACCCCGTCAAGGTTCTCACTGGTACCAACTTCGCTGATGTTGCCTACGACAAAACCAAGCACGTCCTTGTTGAATTCTATGCTCCATGGTGTGGACACTGCAAGCAGCTTGCTCCCATCTACGACAGCGTAAGTGGTGACTTAGATAATTTGAAATTAATTTGTGTTGACGAAATTATTAATGCGGGTGTTTTTTTATTTTTTTTTATTGCAGCTTGGTGAAAAGTACAAGGACAACGAGAAGGTTGTCATCGCTAAGATGGACGCCACTGCCAATGAATTGGAAGATGTCAAAATCATGAGCTTCCCCACCATCACCCTGTACAAGGCTGAGACCAACGAGGTGCGTTGTTTTGTTAAATCTTCTTCTAAATTTAATTCTTCAATCAGCAATGTTTAATCGAATTTCTGCTTGCTCTTTTTACAGGCTATCCAGTACAACGGCGAGAGAACTCTTGAAGACCTTGCTAAATTCATCGACTCGGAAGGTGCTATTGGACAAGGCCCAGATGAGGTAGGTTGATTAGCATATTTCCCAAAAAATATTTGCGTAGTTTGGCTAATCAAAGTGTTATCGAAACTTGATAGCACACGAAAATGTATGAATCACGTGCATTCGTTGACTGTTGATGCAACATGCTACGGTAATCTTTATAAAAGCACTATTTTCGACGATGGTTATCAATCATCGCGTGAGTGCCACTGACCTTTGATTATCAATTATGTGACTAACTAATGAAAGTGTCGATAAGAGGGTATTTTTCAAAACTTGAACCGTTCAATTAATTCATTTTTTCTGTTGATGCTTCAGACTGAAGAAGAAGATGAAGACGATGATGTCCCACGAAAGGATGAGCTGTGAGAAAATCGCACACACGACCACAATCAAAGGTTCAATCCTTGCAAAGATCAGTTCAACAAGTATGTCCACCGTGTTGACGAGAAAAATCGATTTTTTCGTTACAGGGACATATGGCTGTAACCCATCTGTTAAGCCGAACTTTCTTTTATTATACATATAAGTTTACATACATATGAGTTTAACTAGCGAGATTCAATGTGTAAATGTTTTTATTGAAATTTCCTTGTACAGATTTTAATTTGTTGTAACTTTTTTTCTATTGTAACTTTGACAATTAATGTTTGATGCAAAGATCAAGATTGACATTTGTACTTATATATGTCGCTTGTCTTCCATCAGCGTCGTAACCGCGTGAAATTAATTTTCACCACAAACACAAAACATATTTTTAAATCTTAAGAAGCCCTCTCTGTAGCCAGTTACACTTATTTGAAGGAACTATTTTTCCAAACAATATCAGCTTACACTCAGACTTTTTTAGCCATTCCGGTGAATCAGCAAGACGACAGATATAGTGAATGTGCGTATGCGTGAGTGCAAGAGAGAGAAAGATAGGAACGCATAATAAATTTTTAAAAAAGCGAGAAACTCTGCCGTTTGTTGGCGGGTGCCTTACAAATTCCACTGTTCAGAATGTTATTTTGCGATTTATGTATAAATAAAAAAATGAAAAACTTGAGGTTTGCTCGGGTTTTTCAATGACTGATACAATGCGTTTTTTTCCAATCAAACAAAACCAATGACATACGAAGCACGTAACAAATTAACAATGCATATCTATAATATTTATCTATTGCTTACCGAGTATGCGATTGCATAGGAAATATAAGAGTTAAACATTATTTGGATTTAATCACGACTGTAGACCTTTGTCTTTTATATGTTCGTGTATCGCTGAAAGGTTAATCGGTGATAGTTTACAGTCGTATCGGAATTTATCGGTGACTGAGTGAATGTTGTGTAATGAAAAAATAATTCTGGAAATAGTAAAGACTAACATTTTTATTTATTGATAGGATCACTCAAATCATTTTTTTTTTTTTTTGTTGATTGCTGTAAAAAAGCGAAACAATTATATTTTTGTGTACATTCTTTTATTCGCTATAAAGATGCCAATTTTTAATACAAATCGAGTGGTTAACATTTTGAATGGAATTCCCATTTTGATACCCTTCATCCTCAAACTTTTATGACAACCCTTCGGATTTTATGATTATTTCATATTAATTTTCTTTAGGTGGATGGTCAAATAAATGGAAATGGCACGGCAGAAGCGTTCAGTTTGCAAGAGCTTTACGATTTCGTGGGTAAAATGTTGCGCGCCACCGATTTGACAAAAAGAACTTTGCAGATGGAATGTGAAGAAGCAAAGTTCGCACTGAAACCTTGGCCAATCGAAACAACAGTTATTAAACAAATTGATGGAAATACTTGTATCTGTGAAGAAGTAAGATAATGATTGATGAGATGTATTTACTTTGTTATGTTGTTCAATTGTTACGACTGAGAGCGGAAATCTTGACGGATAAATATTTGATGATAGCAGCATCTTTGAAATATTCATTACTTTTCTATGATTGTTGTTTGAAAATGAATTTTATTGCCATTACGCTGCAGAGATAAAAGTATCTGTTTTTGAAATTCAATGTATTGATTAAAAAAATGTTCATTTGACTCTACAAACTTGTTGTTCGCGCGAAGAATAAACGTAAAAATCGTGTGAAACTGCAGTCTAAATAATCGTGGAATGTTATTTTCAATGACACTGAAATATTGATCGATAATAATCGCAGGGTATAAACTCAGAAGAGAGAGCGGAAGAAATAGCCGCGGAAATCGGTCGCACGCTGTTGCATTCGCAGCAGCTACGAGAAAAGCTCGCGGCGAACTTGCACAAAGAGCGTCAGACATCTCGCCGCCCGGACGTTCGCGAGATCTATACGAGTGCATTCAAGAAAGCCTTGCAAGAAAGCAACTCGAGCAATCGCAAGGCTGAAAAGGAGCGTCCTGCGCGTAGAAGCTTATCTCAGCAACGTCCGTCAGAATCGAGAAGCAGTCGATTTCGAAGTGCCTCAACTGTGAGACCGGCCAACGAGAATGCCAGTGGGAGGAAAGCGGTAACAAACAGGACGCAGATTAAAACTTCCAAGGATAATGTTTTGGCTCAGGTAACGGGCTATCAGAGGCCAAAGAATCCGACGAATTTCATACTGGCGAATAAGTTGAGCGTTAAGGGCACCAAGTCGGCGGATACCTGCAAGAGAATGCAGTCCAAATCTCAAGTTGATTTCCGTAAGATCAACAGCAGGTATTTTTATATTGATAGCTATTTCCTGGTTGGATTTTCGAATACGCCAAGCTTCGAGCTTTCGGTTCCATTCAATTGCAATATTCCGTAGCACGAAGTTTACGCCGACAAGTTCCGACAAACTCATATCGACTTCTGCGGAGAACGACGAGATCGAGACACTAGGCGAACTCGACCGCTTAATCAAGAAGTTCGCCAAAGAAGCAACCTTGAACATCAAACACGACTGCCCGATACACGCTGAGAATGCTCCAAGCCTGATCGAGGAGAGGATCGTTACTTCGGTCGATGCAGTCGATGGTCTCGATAGGTTCGGTGTGCCGTCGAGGTTGATCAGGCTTCTCAAAACCTATCACGTCTTAGTGAAGACTGAAGTTACCGATAAGAATGCCGCAGCCACGAAGAAACGAGAAGATGCAGCTGACAGTTTCTTGGCGCATTTTGAAAGAATCGTGAGTAAAAGTTGTGTGGTGGAATCAATTAAATTTTCATTTTCTTTGAGCGCGCTACCATTCGCAGGGAAACCAGAAGCATGCTCCACAAGTGGACAAGTATCAAGATTTGCTGAGAGACTATTCCACATTGTTCAGAGACTATTGTCAGACAGACTTGAGCCATCATCAAGCGAAAGTATTGAAGTCGACATTCAAGTCATTGGAGGCAGAATACAACGAGTGCGATGTTAAAAGTACGGCTGGCGAAATAAAATATGCGAGATCTTCGCCTGACGACACACTCGATCAATTGACAGTCAATTCGTGCAATTGGATTTCTAATGGTGTCTGGAATTATTCCTGCACTTCTGGACTGAAAGGTAATAAATAAATCTGACACTATTGTCAGCGGGCATTTTTAAATTGAATTTTTTTGAATTTCAGATATTTTTGGCAGCCATGTTACGAGATACTCGGACAGGAATCAACTGCTACTTTTCTTTAGTCTCGTTCAAAATGTTCAGCGAAAATCTTACGAGCGTGAACTGATAGAACTGCTTCTGTCGACTGTGATACCAAAAATCAAAGAACTGTTTGATCCCGCTAGTCAAGAGTTTATCGAGATTTATAAAATGATGATTGCTGTGACGCAGATACTTAATCCAACAGTTCCAGTACTAGCTAAAACGGAAGACAATTGACGATTTTTTTTTCATGAAGAAGTTGCGTGTTTTTACAAAAACAAAGTAGAGTACTTTCGACTATTACAACAAATTTTTAATAGAAAAATTAACTTCAAAATTCACACACTTTTTTGTTCGCATACACTTTTATAAGTTATTTGATCGTTATTAATCGAGTTCAAGAGAGATCAAACATAAAAAATATTTAGATGTTTATTATGACAAAATTATTGTAATTCAAAAATATCAATAAATCAATAACGAGCACTGCATCTGTCCACTTCATTCTACACTATATTTGATGAGATAGAAAAATATGATTTTTACTGGAATTATTAACTGGAATACTCAGGGATATAGCATTAAATGAATACGCACTATTTTTTAATTTGTTCGTTAGTAATTGTCGTACGTTAGTAATCGTCATTAATATTTTCCTATGCATCTCGTACTACCATCACAGTATCTTCAGCAGTTCTAGCCTCCTCCGACCTTAATATAAAATGAAAAAAAAAATGAAGAAAAAATTTTTTTATTCGTTCTTCTTAATGATGAAATAAATTTCAAATAGAAGAAGTCATACTAAACAGTAGAAAATAATTCATCGAGAAGATTTGTTTTCTTACAACTGTAAGAAAGCAAATCTTCTCGATGAAACTGTAAGAAAACAAATCTCGATGAATTATTTTCTACTGTAAGAAAACAAATCTTCTCGATGAATTATTTTCTACTGTTTAGTACGACTTCTTCTATTTCAAATTTATTTCATCATTAAAAAAAAGCATGTTTAAAAAAAAATTTTTATTTATTTTTTTATTTTTTACTTTTTAGCGATACGCAGTGAGTACGGTATCTACGTATACGTAGACAGAGAATTTTAATTTTCAAAGAAGATATCATGTTTTAATTTTCCTCAAATATTTAATATGTTATCTATCATATATGTCAAATACGAATGTGAATAACAATGTATTTTTCTTGGTATTTACAGATATATTATAAAATGCATTTTACACGAATTATCTTGAGTTGTTCTTCAAGTTTTATAATTTTTCATTTATTCAATTATTTTTATTGTTTTTGGTAGTTTTTTTTTTTGTATATTTTCTTTTATCTTCTTAAAAAAAGAATCCGAAAAAGGACCCCTTATGGGGGTTGTTTTGTAAAAGTGATGATAAAATATTGTTTTATCGTTCAACCCTAGCCGTTTTATTGTTTTTTTTTGTTACTTTCTTTTTCTCCTTTTTTCGAAAAAAAAAAAAACGAAAAAAGGATTAATTTCCGCATCTATAATCTCAACACTTAAGAACCCCTTGTGGGGCATTGTTTCGTAAAAGTAACAATGAAATATTGTCATCCAATTCTAGCAACTGTGCAAAATTTCATCAGTATAGATTATGCCTGGAAGTGAGTTTCAAATTAAGGATGCGCGATTTGAGGAAAAACGCAGACTGAGTTCAAGAAAATCAAGTAAAAACATGAAACCAGCAATACATTATGTCCCGATATGGCCAAAATCTTATTATCTATGATACACAAATATCAATTTATTGCCGGAATGTCAAATATTTACCAGTTTAAAGAATAAAAGTCATAAGCGAAAGTTACATATATTCCGTTCGTGAAACTATCAGTGAAAATTTCGATTTAGCAACTTAATCATCTGAGCCTGAGGTCCGGCAATGAGGACCAGAGCCACGACCGCAGTTACAGTGCCCACTTTTTCCAAACTGCAATAACATATTGCGTTCCGTTTTTTTTTTGTAAGTTCGTGTTACAAGTTTATTGAGTGGAAGTAATTAACGCGGTCACGCCGAAGCATTTTTTATCTTTAATGATGTGATGTAAAAATAGCCGGCTACAAATAAATAAGCGATGGCGAATTTTCAAGAGGAATAATGAAAGGAATTTTCAAAATTTAACCTCGTAAAGCACATGGTCAAAACTTCAGCTCCGTAATTGCAAATCTTTATATAGGATTTTATAACTGTTCCATTATTTATAGCTTGGATTTAACATTGTTCTCAGCTCAATTTGAGCTACCATATAAATAAGATCATCATATCGACATAATCGTGACCGTGAGTATTCCATCTAAGGCAGAGGCTACGGTTTATTTAGAAAAACTTGTACATAGCTAATGTTGTACTTTTGAAAAAGCGGAAACTTCTGTAATTTTCCAGTCCTGCAATATATTATTGAAATTTGAAATACGTGCGTTAATTGCATCTAATCACTTTGAATACTTTAATCTCTATATAAATATAAGCCTAATTAAAGTGGTTAATGAAGAACCATTGGCAAATAATTATGGGAATACGCGTCATCACACGAGAAGGAACGCCTTTTTTTTAGGTGAGTCAAATTCAAAATGCGGTTCCCTCGTTACTTCTTCGCACTGGTCGTGGCTCTGGTCGTCGTTGCTGAAATTCAGTTGCTGAAATTGCTCAATTGAGTAAGTTGCTAAATTAAAATGATCACTGCATGTTTCGCGATTGGAAAATAACTTTGGCTTATTCTACTTTTCGTCACAACCTTGGAATTTCCAATAAAATTTCATGACAAGATGTTGATAAATGTTTGAAGTAAAAAATCGATATTTTTTTATAATAAATGATAATGTATGGATGGTTTGATGTTTTTTTTTATAGTTAGGGGAGGAGGCGCACCAGAACTGCTGGAGATATACTATGATGGTAGTACGAGAAAAAGTAATGCATAAGTACGAGCATGGGAAAAAAGTAATGACGACTGTATTAAATGCATAATGTGTTATTGAGCAATAAAATGTTGAATTACTTATGAACAAATAAAAAATAATAAGTATATATTCATTTAATGCGATTCCTAAGTTTTCCAGTTAATTCCAGTAAAAATCATAATTTCCTATCTCATTAAATATTACAGTAGCTCGAGCGAGTTGGATATACTTTTATAATGATCGAGTTCAATATTTGTCCTTCTCTTATTTAAATGGCATAGTTTGTATAGTGTCCTTTGCTAAGCAGGGACAAGGAAAAAGTATGCAACTTTTAGCAAATATTCTGCGATTGATATATTTTTGAAACTATTCGTTGTTTTTTATTATTGAAGTTTATATCATCACATGCGCAGAATGCTGCATTTTATTATTCCGAAGTCGAAAAAACGAAAGCGCAACGTGGCATTACCGTCGCTAAGACTACTTGTGCTGATTGCATAATTATTTGCAATTATAAAAAAATCATAAAATCAACAACTTTTCAATAATTATATTGACAATTGCACGTGCATAATCGTGCGCTAACGTGCCGAAAAATTTGTGAAGCACCGCAATGCCCAGCCAAAAAGCAGCCTGCGAAAAGCGCGAATACGCGGCCGGAGGATATTTCTTGTCGCTCTTGGCTCGCCCGATTGGCACATTAATAACTAATGTCCATGGTTTTTTGTGATATTTGTTGCTGTAGCAAAAGGGGGGAGGGGGGCAGAAAGCTGCTGGAGAGACTGGAACGGGCAAATGAGATGCTTGCAGGGGTAAAAGTAACGATCACGACGGCGGCGTATTCAAACACATCATATTTTTTGCTCTACGTACTATTATGGAAGAGCAATTTTGCTGAATAAAACTACGGCCGTTTCTTGTATTCATTTATTTAATTGCAAGCATTTCTAGCTCGAAAACAATAAATTAGTTGTTTCAAATGTACTTTAAACATTGCAGATGAAAAATCCGAAAATCTTGGTGATGTATACACCAAATATA
This sequence comes from Galeopsomyia nigrocyanea, assembly GCA_035047105.1. Classification (NCBI taxonomy): domain Eukaryota; kingdom Metazoa; phylum Arthropoda; class Insecta; order Hymenoptera; family Eulophidae; genus Galeopsomyia; species Galeopsomyia nigrocyanea. The sequence continues at coordinate 12,260,211 of JAWWMK010000001.1, forward strand.
GAACATTTAGTTTTGAAGTTTTGAAAGCTGCATCCTCAATTTTGGATGCACGAGGAGTACTTTCAAGGAAAATAATAGCGCTCCCCGGGGGTACCCCGTCCATATTGATTTAACAAACGCGGGCGCGCACGCAAACTACGGCGCAGGACGCTGTCGCGCCGGTCGCGCGTAAACTGTGCGCCCGAAGTTACTTTTAACTTGAAAGCTAGACTAGAGTCATTTCAACTGTAGTTTATTATCATCGACAAGTAAAATTTCTATTGTAAGAATGGCTTAAACAGTTGCCAAAATATCAGCAAGTTCAGCCGAACGCACGTGATAAGGTATATGATAATTGTATGTGTCAATATTTCAATGGAAATGACAATGTTAACCTAACACTTGAAAACAAATCGCAAGTATCAAATGGGCCTTTAAAAAATCCACATGGAAACGCAATTCGTATACGTGAAAAAGCGTTCGGAGTTCGGCAAACGATGTTACTTCAACCAGAAGGATAAGCTCGAGGTCGACATCAAATCCGAGCCGACGCTCGCGAGTAATTACATAAGATTGGACCCCGTCACAAGAGGCACACAATGCGCCAAAGTTGTGGCTGCTCACGAGGTATAAACGCACACAATTGAATAGGAGGAGGCTGGTGATTTGTCAGGTGTGGTTGGTCTTGAAATTGTTTTCGAACTCGGCACTTTGTGCGCTAGGTTAACACGACGACAGCGACTTTCCGGGAAAATGGAATGTTTCACGTGGAGGGTGGCTGGCCAAAGGACATCAATAAGGACGACGGGGAGCAAACTGTGCGCTACCGCAGGAAGATTGAAAAAGACGAGTTGTATATTCACACGATGCTCCAAATGCTACCGGTACACACTCATCTTGCTTGTTTTTTTCTCTCAAAAAAGAAGCGAAAAAAACGAAAACAAAAAAAAACAAAAAAACAAAATTGAGCCGCGATGCGAATTTGCAATTATAGCCAATGGAGCACACAATTCTTCAAAACAACGCGTGCAACATCTACGAGCAATACTTCCACGACAGCGAGCCAACTGCGTTGGTGCAACGAACGTATTGCCGCACAGTGAACGTATATCGCGACCCATTGCCAGTGAAGAGGCCCGTGACGCATGTCTCGTGGTCGCCGGACCAGGGCACGAGAATCGCCGTCAGTCACTGCAGCACGGATTTCAAGAAGCTGGCCAATTACAGTCCCATTTCGTACATCTGGGACGTCGGCAAGTATTCGCTCTGGCCTGTAGCCGCTGCTGCGCGTAGCTGAAATCCGCGAGCGAGTGCCGTTGCTGCTGATTTCAGAGAATCCCAACAAGCCGTTCGCCAAGCTCAAGCCTTCCTGTCCACTTTTGGCGCTGGAGTACAATCCTAAGGACGCAAACATTTTGGTAAGTGGCTTGACGAGCGGACAAGTGGCGTTCTGGGATATCCGGCGAAGCTGCGAGCCGATCGACGCGAGCCTCGTGGAGAACAGCCACAGAGATCCGTGTGACAAAGTATTGTGGATCAACTCGAAAACCGGCACGGAATTTTTCAGCGCCGCCAAAGACGGACAGGTGAGAATTCAGGCAGCTAGGCGTACTAGCGAGCAGCTTGCAAGTAGGAGCATCGACTGACTGCTCGGTTGGCCATTTGAGCAGGTGAAATGGTGGGACAGCCGAAAGCTGCAGAGCCCGCTGGAAACATTGGTGATCGATCTGACGAGGCCCGAGGAGCAAGCTCTCGACCGTGCGATTGGCGTGTCGGCGCTGCAGTTCGAAACGTCTATCGGCACTCGATTTATGTGCGGCCTAGAAAACGGTTGGTATCCGCCGAAGCTGGCCGTTGGCTTGGTTAATTAGCAGCCATGAATTTTCATGGGGCTGGCAGGCACGGTGATATCGGGCAACCGGAAGGGAAAGACACCGGCGGAAAAATTGGCCGTGAGATTTAAAGCGCAGTACGGCCCGGTCATCAGCGTCGAGAGGAATCCGACCTTCGTGAAGAACTTCTTGACGGTTGGCGATTGGACGGCGAGAATTTGGTCGGAGGATTGTCGCGAATCTTGCATTATGTGGACTCCGTGAGGCTCCACAGCAGATTTCATTTGCCATCATTTATATTGACTTAATGCTGAATAAACGCCTCTCAATGATCGCAATTTCATTGACAGGGGGCACGGGGTGTTGCTGACTGCTGGCAATTGGAGTCCCACCAAGTACTCCGTGTTTTTCTTGACCAAAGCCGACGGCACACTCGACGCCTGGGATTTAATAGTGCAGCAAGACAATCCAGTTTTGAGTGTCAAGGTATTGTACAGATTCTGTTCTGATTCAGTGAGACGGGTTTGATAGCGGGACGAAATTTAACGTGCTCTCGTTGGTTAGGTGTGCGACGATGCGCTCAGCTGTATTCGGCCGCACGAACAGGGCCAATTGGTCGCGGTAGGCAGTAAAAACGGCTCTGTCTATATGCTCGAGTTCTCCGAAACTTTGACCACCAATCAGAAGAACGACAAAGTTTTACTCACCGCTGTAAGTCCTCGGAAGCCAATGAATTTTTGCAAACACAAGGCCATTTATACATATTTTTTTTTGATTGTTGTGCTGCGAACATTGCGAAAAGCTTTTGGATCGAGAAACCAGACGTGAAAAGGTCATCGAGGCGAAGAATCGGGAGCTACGTTTGAAAATGAAAACCGTTCGGCAAGACTCATCGGAAAACGTGGATGCATCGCTGAAAAAACGTCTCCACGATCTCAAAGACCCGCTGATCGTCCAGTGCGAGCAGGAATATCAAGCCGTCATCGACGCTGTAAATCATTCACTGAACATTCGCGGCTTCGAATAAGTAACAACAAATTTGGAATGCTGTTTTTGTTTTTTTGTTTTTTTCTTTCGCAGGAACTAGCGCGCCAAGCATCGCTGGACACCGCTGAAGTAAACAACAATGTATACAGCCCGTAAAGCTGACGAGCAATAAAAACTGAAATAACCCACGAAAGCATACAACATCTCGTCTTTATTATACCTGTCGGCGCGGCACGGCATTACACTCGGCATTACATGGGCAGTGAGAGGGAAAAGAGTCATATATGCAAGCATTGCAAGCGCAGTGTAGGCCAACAGCCCCATCTATATCCCCTCTCAGAGTGTGCGCGCCGCCGCGCGATCGATATTATTAGTTCGTCGTCGGCAGTTGCACACCTGCCACGGCAACGCCACCACCTGACAACGACAAGCCGGCGTGCACTGCTTTCTTCCGTTTTTTTAATTCTACTTCACTTGTTCACTTTCGCCGTCGTTATGCGACGCTACGCGATCAAAAAATCTTACTTGTAATATTGTCCTGCAAATACATTGGCGAAACTGATTAGTCGCGACAATGTTAATAATATATCAACTAAAGTCAGTGGGTGAGTAGAGAAGTGTGGATTAATTAAACGGGTGCACGCATGCAAGGTCTACATAATAACTTCTGGCTGTGCTTTATTTTTGTTGAACGTGCATGAGGTGAGGCTGCTATATACTGCATATATTGTTTGTTTTGTTGAATCGATATGCGCCAACACGAGACTCATAAATTATTCATGTACCCTCAGCGTTTTGGCGAATAAGAATGTTTCGAGTATCAGCCGAGCGCCCGCGCCAGTGCGCGTTCGCGTGGAAATAAGTGTTTTGATGAGCGCTATGGTATAGTTCAAGTTTTATTATGTCTGCGCAAAACTGAAGTATAGATCGTATATTGCGCCGGCTGCGATTGAAGTTCGTACGAGAATTTGGTTTAACGAGCTGTAACTTTGGTTTTTCGGCTGACCGTAGTTTGATAGGGAAATCGATCATTCAATTTTGCACTTGTAAATTCGAAAGAGGAAAGAGAATAAGACGTGATTGCAGTTCAGCTGTATTTTTCTTTTAATTCGCAATATACTGACGATTCGACTTTGAATTTTGTAATATCTTCTCATGCGTGCGGTTATTGTTGTTTTCAAAAGAAGATTGCACCTGTTGCTGTTGTAATGTTGCTTGAATGTAAATCTACATTTTTCAGTGGAAGTATCTTCTATTCTAGTTTAAAAGTGAGGCTTTCGTGGAAAATCAATGAGCAACAATGAAAGCTCAAAGACGAGGCAAACTGACCAAATCTCGGGCAGTCGAGAGTCCCGAAGAATCATCTTCGGACGAAAAATCGGAGCACGAGCGACGAAATCTCGGCTCCAAACTCAACTTGCTACGCGACAAACGCAAACGATCGCGTAAGAAGACCGACGAATTGGAAAATCCACCGCAACATGGTATCGCACAATCCTTAAGACGCACATTCGGCTTTTTTCGGAGATCGGAAAGATCGAACGAAGATGTCGAAGCAGCAGCGGTGGTCGGAAGTGTCGATACTCCAGAATCGGGTGTGAAGCAAACAATGGATGTTGTTGTTGACGTGCACACGGAACAGCAAGAGCAAAAGACAAGATTTTCCGTTGAAACCAATCTACCGGACAAACAACAAATTAACAAGTCATCGCCTGAACAGCGATCGAAGGATATCGATTTAATCGAGCAAGCGAAAATAGAAGACGAAAAGAGGCCGAAATCAGGTTTCTTCAATACGGAAACGGAGGAGAGTGATTTTCAGGAAGAAGTCGAGTTGACAAGTGAAATCCCGCCAACTTCCGGTGGTAGGCGGAAACGTTGGGATAAGCCGCAAATATCGGCTGATCATTTGCTCGAAGATTTCACGAAACCGAAGAGGAAACAATGGGCTAAAGGTGCTGCGAGTGCCGAAATACGAAAAGCCAGTGGGAAGAGAATCGTTATGCCTAGGAAGTCTTCCACTGCCGAGCCGCGAAAAGCAGTGCCACCACCGAAACCTTCTAGGTTAGTAGTACTTTGAAATTTTAATTACTCAAAGAATAATGTTATCTAGCGTGCGGCTGCGATGTCAATTTTTGTAGACTTCCAAAACCGATTGCAGCGCCAAGGACGAAGAACGTAAAAGAGGAAGATATAGTTCGAGGTTTCGACAACGATGCCTTCTCATCCGATCACGATGAAGTTTTAAGGATAGAAACTGTTAATAATAACAGTCCGAAAATCAAAATAAGTTGCGTGAGGAACGAGAACGTTCAAGAGGGCGCATCGATCTCGAGCGAGCAAGAGGAAAAAACACCGATCGAGAAGAAGGAAGGCACTGAAGAAATCAAGGTATGCGTAATCAAGGTATTCGATTGATCGTAAAGTAATTTTTTTTTTAATCTTCAGATTTCTTCATCTTTCCTTTCAGGAGTACATACAAGACACTGCCGAAAGTGCAGAAACCTCCGACGTAAAAGACCCATCAGCTAGCGGAACGCCAGATTCTCGAGAATTCATACAGAAAAGAAGTTTAGCAAGGCAAAGCACAAGCGATAAAAGAAAATCCTCAAGTGATAAGCGTTCGGAAGAGGAAGAAGAGGAGGAAGAATTGGAGACTGTGCTCGATGCGATGGATAAGAAATCGAGAAGATCGTCCGGCTCCAGTAAAATAGAAATGATACCTTTGAAGTTCTTCGAGAGGGGGGAATCGAGCGACGAGACGACGATTTCTACGAACGAGGAGATGCATTTGGTATGCGATTTGATTTTTGAAGGATAATAGATTCTATTTAATTTCATTTCAATTTACTTTACAGTCACGAGCTGAAGCTCCACGGCCGAAACCACGAGCGAGATCAAAAACCAAATCTTCTCGTCACGGTAAAAGCGACGAAAAAGACAGCGTAAGAAGTTCGCGAACAAAGCGAAAAACCACCAGTTCATCTGCACGAAATTCACCTGAAGAATTATCAAGCAGTCGTGCAAGACCGAAATCGCGCACGAAAAAGCGTCACAAAAAGAAAGATAAGCTGAAACTCGAAGAAGTCGAGGAAGAAAACAAATACATATCCATAAGAATTCACCGATCGGACATGCTCGAAGCGGATTACATTACGAGGCATCCGATGGTCAAAGTTCATATAGTTTACGCTGATAACGGAGATTATTTGAAAGTGAAGAACAATAACGATGATGGGATGACAGATTTACTACCGATAATCTCGGGAAAGTTTGATTTCAAGGAAAAGAAGTCAATGGTGCCGGTTTGGGAGGAGGAATTGATTTTTCAAATGGATTTCAAGGAAATTTTGTTCAACGGCAAAGGTTCTGTTGTTGTATTGTTCGAGATCGTCGATTTGTTGAGTTTTAGTGAAGCTAGTTTACATTATGATCAATTGGGTTTGTATTCGAGTAATGATTTTATTACTATTTGTTTACGATTATTTGTTTCATATGGTTAAGTATCCACGTGGCCGAAATTGAAGATGACAATTGTGCAGTAAACATTGCACATATTATTTGCACTGTAAACATTTTAATTTGAATAACTGTAGTAATCAGTAATTCGATTGCATTGCAGTTTCTCGAGAGAACTAAAAATTATGTGACGATATTGATGATTTACGTATAAATCACTTACATATGTTATTTTCTATTTGCACAGGCAAAGAATCCTGCTGGTACAAAGTTGCGTGGGCTTTTTTGAGGCCAATCGGCGTTAATGGCACTCAACACGTCAACAAAATCGTTCGATTGCAGCTTTACAGACCAAAGACAGCTTTCAGACGAGCGAGTAAAAGCAAATGCGAGGTAAATTATTTCAGTCCTCTCTTTCTTGCAACTTCAGCAAAGTAATCAAACTACTGTTTTGTTTAGGTGTACAAATGGTGGAAATCCGGCAGCCGAGACAAGTATCCATCTAGTCTATACGTCAGCATATCCCCCATAGATCCACCAAAACTTGAGCCAATCTTTTCCGAGCAACTGCTTCAGCTGCACGATTTATCGGAGCTACCCAGTGATTCGCAGAACTTACTTTCCGCCGCAAAATCCGCGGAAGCACCCGAACAGCCAAAATGGACCAGACATGCCGCTCAATCGTGTCAGATACCTAACGACACGTATCTCGAGACTGAAGCTAGTGACAATGGATGCTTTTACGTGGCTTTTAGTAATGATGGAAAGTATCTTGCTTGTGCACTCTCTGAGGAGTATGATTATCCGATTTTGGTTTATGAGGTGACGTATGAAGACGTCTTATTCACATTTTACAGACCTATTTTGCTTCACATAGTTATTCTTCTTTATTTGTTTGTTTGCTTGTTTGTTTGTTCATGATTGCCGTTCTTCAATGGTTGTAGATTGTCGAAATGAAGATTCACGTGCGATTCGCTGGTCATAAAAACTTCATCTACTCTTTGAGTTGGTCGCACGACGATCGCTTCTTATTGTCAGTGTCTTCCGATCAGACTGCGAGGTTCTGGGATGTCAAGGAACAAATCATCGAGCACGTTCAGGTAATATTTTCAACCGAATGCCTTGTCTCAATTTTTCAATATTACTCAATAACTATTGATTTTAGTCATTGCCACATCCATCATACGTCTACAGCGGCAAGTTTTTCCCAGAGTCTTCGAGCTTCGTTCTGACTGGGTGCTACGACCACGTAGCTCGAGTTTGGGCTCGTCAACACTCGCGTAGCTACGAGCTCGTGCAAGAACTCGAAGGGCACGAAAGTTTCGTCAATTCGGTGTGCATTCAGTCTCGAGACGAAGCGATTCTCACTGGCGATGGTGTTGGTGTAGTTATCGTTTGGGCATCAAAGAAAATTCGACGATCACCTATGAAACGCGAGTGGCAAATAGCGCGAAAGATCAAAATCAAGGAACTGGCTGGTGTGCCGATCAACACGATTTTGTCACATCCATCAGGATCGAGATTGCTGGTTCACTCGAGAAACTCCGGGCTGAGATTGTTAGATGTGATCAGTGGTGCTGCGATCAAGAAATTCGAAGGTTTGAAAAACAATCGAATACAGATAACCGCGTGCATCTCTCCCTGCGGAGGTTTGTTACTGTGCGGTGGCGAAGATTCGGCGTTAAACGTGTGGAGCATCGACAGCGGCAAACTCGTGGCTACTTACGAGATCGACATGTGTCATGGGAGAGCTGTGACGTGCGTTGATTATCATCCTTACGATCACGTATTGGCTTTTGCTGTTTATGGGGCGCCGATTGCTGCCAAGGTGTTGAAGTACGATCGAGAAGCCGATGGCAGGAAGGTGGGATTGAAGCTACTGGCGATGACGACGAGTATGATGTCGCTGAGTTCATCGGCGAGGTTTGCTAAAGACCAGCAGATGATTGTGAGAAACGCTGGAAGGAATTTCGAGTTGTCGGCTCGGAGTTTGATCAACTCGTCGACGATCATGTCGATCAATCGTTTACCTAGTGAGTACAAGGACGAGGACGAAGCGAGGAAGAATCTGAGGGGCAAGCTGCAGAGATTCATGGAGTCCGGGCCGAATCTCAAAGCTAAAAGTTTGACCAGGCTTAATGGGATTATCGAGAAAATTGATAGGATTCTGATGTATGCTACCAGTCAGAAATCACAAGATTTGGATGTGGAATCGGCGAGAAACTCAGTGTTCACCGTTGAAGAGAAACGTCCAAGGAGTAGGCTAGAGACGCTCGAGTTGCAGGAATTGCCGGTCGAAGACTACACGAAGAAGAGGAAGAAGAAACATCGGCAAAGATCGACAAGTGCTAGAAATGCTTTATCCCCGACGCCCAATGACTTCGAGTTTTCTAAAGCTTTCTCTGATAGCGCGGCTTTCACGCGGAAAGTGTCGAAATTCAGCGACGACTCTTCCAACTCGAACCGATCAGTTGTGCGTGGAAATTTCATCGTTGAGAGACTTGATCTGAAAGACATTGATTATAATGACACAGAGTCAGGTTTTAAGGATTCGCTTGATACGATTGCCGATGGAAATGAAGATTATCCGAGCGAGGCGGTTCTGGAGGATGTAGAATCGTTGCAAAGCGATGATACTTACATTGTGAAGAAATCGCCCGAGGGTTCGGATCGGAGCAATGCGACGTTTATTATCGAGAGCGAGGTGCCGGTGCCAAAGCCGAGGAAGATGACCGGCAGGATAAAAATCATTTAATGTGTTCAATTGATATAACGCATAAGTAATTATTGTAAATAATTCAGTAATATGCTGATTTTTAATCGCATTGTAAATTAATATGCAGCTAACCATAGACAATGTAGATATTAATGTTTTGTATTTATCAGTCACTTTTTCATCGATTTATAAATTGTATTAATAATATCTATAAAAAACATTGTAAATTTTATGTAATAATTTTATACATGCAGTATTATTAAAATAAATTTTGACAATACCTGATAACATTTCAATTATTTGTCCTTTTGATAGTTTAAATAATGCTTAAAATCTTAATAAAGTAAAGGTGGTCCCTTGCCATTAATGAATTCATTATTCTCATAACTGGCAAATTTTTTAACTAAATAGCTAAATCACAGTCCACGTATTACCTCCGCCCTCCCCCTTTCTTTATTGATATTGTTAATTGAAGAAACTGGGTCGGGTCCAGGTTATTCGAAAATTTGTTATTCACCCAATATTTGTCACCTGCAGTAAATAAGTGAATTTATTTTGCGATCAAGAAGTGAAAAGCTACGTGTATTGATTGACTATATTCTCAGAATTGCTAGTAAAAATCAGAGACAACTAGTCACAGAAAACTCGACGAGGTCCGACGAGAAAACCGTATTTTTCAATTTACATCTAAGATTCTACGGCAATTAATAGGATTGATAGAATAAACAAAAAAATGGCAGAATATATAAATAGATTGGTCGACGCTTTACTATAAACATTGAAAAATAATGAAAAAACTTGTTCTTTTCTCCGATTGCTATCTCGAGATTGCTCAGCGAAAACGTAAAAAAAAATACAAATACAGCAAAGTAATAAATTTGACATGAAATAGGTAATACACGCGATAAGCATAAAAATTAAGACTAAGCGCTAGCCGGTGGAACTGGTCGATCCTTCGACGGGAACAGCACGTTCTTTGTACAGAACTGGATCTTTGATAGCGTAGGCTGGCTCGTTGTCTTCGGATACCCACACTGCACCAGGCTCAGCCTGCTCGATCATTTGAACGATGGCTTTACCAACATTTTCTGGTCTGCAATTGCCAAACAAGACGAGATCAATGTATTTATTGCGAATAATCGTAGGCTGACATTGACAATGCGGCGACGATACTCACTGTTGAATATAATTTGAGCACTGGAAAGCCTCGTCGATGAATTTGTCGGGAACGATGTTCAAGACGTCTTCCTTGATATTCTGGTGTAGAAGGCTGGTTTCCGTGATACCAGGGCACACTGCCATCACTCGTACGCCAAGGTGCTGATAGTGATCCTGAAAAACGCATGAATTTTCAGCTGAAATTCGAATATTACAATAATGTCGCTCTGACAAATCTCTATATGGATGGTCTAGTCGTATTCTCTCTGACCTTCATGGCTTTGGAGAATCCGTAAACTCCGAATTTCGTGGCAGTGTAGATGGGAAAAGCAGCTGCAGTCCTGAGGCCAAAAATCGAACAGACGTTGACGATGGCACCACCTTTGCCGTTGTGATGACGTCCCATGCGATCGATACCGATCAGTGTGCAATTGATCGTTCCAGTCTGCAACAACAAAGCAAGGTCATGCCAACGATCGAGTGTCATCAGTCGATTTTGCTGATGCACCAAAAATAATCGATCGAACAGTGCAAACAATAACAATGACGACAACTCGAATTTTCCTAATCAGACATATCTTTGACATTGAATAAAAGCGCATCGATTCACTTTCGACGTCACTTATTTCCAGATCAATGGATAACCACCGTCTTATATAAACAGCTGAGCCAGCTTCACATTGCGTGTATTTTTTTAAATTCAACAGCGATATATTGATAGTCGTTGAGCATTACTGTGATCGATACTAAAGAAGGGCGCGTCAAATTGGCATCTCGGAATTCGAGAAAAATAAGAGAAATGACTCTGCCGACACCGTGCAATTTAGAATCAAAATTGATTTTCTTTTTTATATCTCAGAAGCTATTTCGCCGTCGCATCACACGCGCGCACACACACTCACACAAGATTATTTATCAACACTATACGATGATCATCATCGTCGCTATATAGTCTATAGTCGTGTTTACGTTTTCAAGCTTCACTGCGTTATCGCGCGCGACAATAAATCTCTCGCTCTCTCCGCCGCGGAATAAAATATTATATACTCACCAAGTTGGTGTCGATCATGTGGTGTGCTCGCCTCTCGTCCACGACATTGGCGTAGTTCACCAGGATGTCAACCTTGCCCTGCATTCCTACGATCTCGTCGTAACGTGCTGAAAATAATAAAAAAGCGTCAATGCTCGGTTAATTCTACAGTGAGAAAAATGAAGAGAAAAAATCATCGTACCTGCGAATTCGCTGTTGATAGTGACATCGCAAGTGTAAAAGTCAGCCTTGTGCTTGCCGAATTCCTGCTCGATCTTCTTCACGCAAGCGGCCGCTCTGGTGTGCATCGAGTCCAGATCGAAGATCGCGACATACTGGATTTCGAAATATATATATATATATTTAAATAGAATTTGAGAAAAGAACCGAAAAAAGGTCAAGGTTATGAGGCAGCCGCGTGTATATGTGTGTTAACGAATACCTTAGCCTCGTGTCTGAGCAAAGCTTGAACGGCAGCGAAACCGATACCACCAGTTCCACCGGTGACGATGGCAACCTTGTCCTTCACTTCCATGGTTGTTCGTTAGCGAGAGAGAAATTGAAAGAGAGCTGCGACTGGCACGAGATCACGCAAACGACTAAACTCCAATCAAACAGACGCCTTGTCTCACTCTCTCGCTCGTTCTGTCGTTCGACACGAGAGACCAGTTGGAATTGGCGGAATTCGAATTTTCCAGTATTAATACCAGGCACAGAGAAAGCTTTCGAGGGAGAGAGAGAGAGCTCAGGCTAATCGTTTGAGTGATAAGTTTTTCGGCCTTATGTCTCTGAACGAATATGAGTCGTTTTCCTTGTGTGCGCGATGGATGTAGCAGATAATAACGCGCTAGGATAGACAAACATTTTTATTTTTGTGCAATGTAATGTAGCATTCGGAATTCACGTGATTGTCCGCTAAACATTTACGTATGTATGTGCAGTGCGTTATCTTGATTGGCGTATAATAGTCGTTGATGCGGCTTTACTGTTATAAATTTTTGTTTACTTTTTGCATGTGCGACGAAGATTAGAGAGAGAGAGAGAGAGAGAGAGAGAGAGAATTATTTATTACACTGGCTCTATCTGACTACTAACTTTTTTTCAAATGTATTTTTATTTTATCAGTTATAGCTTGTTAATTTTATTGTTGTTGAACACAAAATTCCATTACAAATTACTATTTCAATGGAACAAGATCATTGAGCAAACGCGCGAAAAGAGCAAAGTTCTGAAAAATCCATAAACACGCTGATTCTTCGTTCTAATGATATCGATCTTTTATTTTATTTCTCTTACAAAATAAGAGGCATCAAATAACACTGGTGAAAAAAATAAGTCTCCGACCTAGACATGCCACATAAATATTATATTCTGCTCATGTATTTTCGTCTCGATTTTGGTTCTCCTGAGCACCAATCTGACGCGAGAAGTGCTTCATCACTCTCCTGTTTGATTTTGATCGAAAAAATTAATCAAAAAAAGTGAAAAAAATACTTTTCGTAAATTTGCCTGCATTTAAATAATCAAGTTTACAGCTGCAACCGTTGCATTTGAAGAACAATAGTTTGGTGGAATCCAATTGACTCAATACAAATCTGTTTGAATGTTCGCTAAAAAACCTGATAGAGTTGTTTAATCATCTATAATTGGAAATCCACAAGCAAAGTAGCGATAAATCGTAAAAATAATGGGCCTTACGTACGTCTTTTAATAATTGGTTGCCATTCGCCGGTATATAAGAAGTCAAAAAAAAAAAAAAAGAAGAGACGAGTGCATCGTTAAGACGATCCTCTCGATTCCTCAACAGTCTGCACGTCCTTGGCAGGAAATGGAGCTTCATCATTTTGCGCCACCCCAACGGCACTATCCTCGCCCCACACAACCATCTCGACAATAGCCGCTGCTACGTTGTCTGACCTATGTATATAAATATACTTGAAAGTATGAATCGCCAACAAAAAGATAGGAAACGCCACTGCAGCACTTAATAGAAAGGCGCTGAAACTTACTTCTGTACGTAACTTTGCAGATAATTGTCTATTTCGTTAAGATTATCAATATACATATGTAAATATATATATATATATACAAGTTTTTGTTTTGTTTTTTTTTATACTGACAAATAAAATTGAAGACTTTACCTCGGAAACTGTCGGGATCGGCGACGTTGCAATGGAAATATCGGAAAAGCTGATCGTTTTCAAATTCTATTTTTAACAATGCCAGCTAGCTGTTTGTTCACTGTAACAACACTGTTGGTGATTTTCATCATGTAAATCAATTGTTGGACATTAAAAACAATAAAATCAGACCTTTGTTTCTGTTGTCAATAATTTTTTAATAATGCACAAACCGATTCTGCTCGTCCCACCAGTAATAACAGCAATTTTTCCTTGAAGATCCATTTTTTATTTCCTCTTTCGCTAGCGAACTGCCGATTGTACCGACTGTAACTGTGAAACGGCAACGGAGATGTGTTTATCTTCGTGGAAGTATCCTTCTTATGGGCGATAAAATTTCCACAAATATATATCTGCATTCGGTAATACAAGAAAATGTCAAATTAGCTTCTTATGTATGATCGTGTTCAAATTTTTAAAATTGGCTGGAAAGGATATTTTAAGAATTTTAAGAATAATAAAAAAACAACATGATTGCGTTTTCAACCATTTATTTATTCAATTGTCATAGTAATAAACGATATCAATGTTCATCTCGTTTACTAGATACGAGTCGCTCAAGTTCCATGAATATAGAATCACAATTTGTAGTTCTTGTGTATTACAAAGGTATCAATATATTATCAAATTTATTGTGAGAGATAAAAAGTATACAAAAATAAAATCAGCTTGTTAACTATTAAATGATCATGCTTTCCTCTCTTGTCGGTAAAACTATATTTGCACATGATTTCAAATAAATATTTCCTTTAACGTTATTTTCGAATTTACAATTTTGCACGCAAGTTTCAGTTACACTTTGCAATATATTCACATCACCAACATAAAATTCAGAGTCATTCAACTTTTTCGATTCTTTACGAATTCCATACTCCTTGCAATTTGTGAAGCAGCAATTATCAGCTGATAATTTAGAATTGTCATCGAGCTGAAATGCATCATTCATTATTAATTATCAAATTTTTCTAATAGTCATTCGATAAAAAGAAAGTTTAAGAAAATATCATTACCTGCAGTCCTTCAACGCAGTTATCAAAATTGCATCCTGACAGAGCAGCTTCAGCTGAATTACTTACAACAATACCAGTTCCTAAACCAATAAAATGTGTTCTTTGAGCCATAAGTTTTGCACCAGGCAGAACAACAATCCCAAGTTTAATTATACTCTGATTGTGAACAACAACGTAACAATTGTTTAATTTTAATGATCCTTTCCTTACAAGAATCCCAGCTTGTAATGTCCTCAAATCTACAGTAATATTTTCTAAAATGACCTGTCATACATAAAATTCATCATTTACTTATCTTAAATCTAATGCATTTATATAAAAAGCATAATCAACTACTAATTTACCTCCTCCCCTGAAAAATCTAATAAACATGGTCCAATTTCAGTTTCCCTTGGAAACACAACAGTTGATTCAGCTTGGCAAGTTCCTTTTAATATCCCACCGTCTTCTAAATTTCCAGCATTTTTTATTTGATGTTCTCCTTTGCCAATAACAATAATATCACCCGTATATGCTGTATCTAAAGCTTCTTGTAAACAATTGGAAGTTCTGAAAATATAAAGTTTGATTAAAAAGTAATAAGCAAAAAAACTAATTTAGGGATTTCAAATAGGGTAAACAATTACTTTGTGAACATATTAGAAGGTAAGAAATCTTGAGTAGATTTTAAAGCTTCAATGGTTTCTTCTAAACTTCCACCAAGCCAAACAAAATGAGCTTCCCTATGTTGTACCCTATTCTCTCGCCTTTTGATTTCCATTTCATTACTTTTACTCTTCACAAGTAATTCTCTCATCTCTGGATTTTCTAGAATAACCATTTCAGTTTTGATTTGATGCTGTCTCAAGTGCAATTTCATCAACTGGCACACAGTCTCTTTCTCTTGTTCCTCCTCATCGTCAGAGATATCCAACCCAAGTCTATCAATTTTTTCTTGTATATCTCGACCTTCCCTGATCAAAGTTCTAATCACATCACTAGTCTTCTTACTCACTATACCTTTCTTCATGTCAAAGAACAATGTTAGTCTAGTTTCCAAATGATTTGTAAACCAATCACAGGTTTCATCATCCTCAGCATCCCAAGGCATCCACAAGAAGCTGTAAAAGAATCTCAGCATATCAATGCATTCTGCAGTACTAGCCACGTCCAATGCTGAATTTTGTTGGCATTTTGTAGGATAAAGCTCTATCAATGGTACATCATACTTTTCTGGTAGATGTATATCATCTTGAACCGCTACAATTTTCACTAATGCTGAGAGTTCACTAGAATCTACGTTTTCTACTTCAATTGCAACAATCGTTGGATAATGAATATCAAAGTCATGACAGGTTGAACACGGGATTTTCCAAAGAGCTTGCCATCCAACTGGCTCAAGAACAATGTCTATCTGGTAATTCCATTCTGCTTTAACTTGAGATGAAGGAAGAATTTTCCCACTGTCATAGAGTACATTTGAAAAATCTTTGAATCTCTCTTGATAACTTTTTTCAAACGTGAATATTTCCATTTTATCGGCCTATAGAATAGAGGAAGTATACTAAAAGTTAACAACTCTTCCAGAATGTATTTTGATGAATAAGCGACGTGCTCTAACCAACTGTAACCATATATGTATACATACAGCGTAATTTCACTGGCAATGAAAAACTTCACTTACAGATTCATATTCATAACAGTGAGAGTTTATTAAACTTTATCTTCTTAATTTAACAATAATACTGTGTTTTAATTCCGAACACCAGATACACACGCTACAACGCCAACCAACGCCACCCAATTACCATTTTTGGCTTCAAATTCAAATGGCGTGCGTGGCGCGTGCACTAGCTGTACACCCGAGTGTATAAGGCATGGAGTGGAGACTATACTTAGGCTGCCTCCCCAATAGCCGCGAATATCGTACGCGACAAGCGATTTATGGTTATTTTTCTGATGCTGCCAACTTTG
>JAWWMK010000001.1:12286013-12329174 GCA_035047105.1 Galeopsomyia nigrocyanea
GCGAGTTCTTAAAATTGCTGCATACTTATTTTAAGAACAAACCTACTTAATTTAAGAACTTTTTTTTGTAGTGTAATCTGAATAGGCAGTAGCTCCTAGCTCAAACCAATCGCAGCGTATTATCATCGAGTCGTAAACCGCGCTGCGCTACTCGCGACCAAACGACTAATTAACAGCAGCTGCACGTCTTCAAAATACTGCACACTTACCGTCGTCGTCGTCGTCGTCGTCGTCGTGGCGGCGATTTTTCGCGACTCGCGACTCATAGTCCAAGTCCACCTCCCTCCGACGCATATCCTGGGGGTAGTTGTTGGCATCGAAGTTCCATTCACGCTGCTCACGCGGCGGCTTGTAACGGCTGTCGAGGAGTTGATCGATTCGCGACAAGTTTGCTGCCTCGCCAAATGTTCTTTCAATTACCAGGCTCGCCACGAGGACTAACTGTACGTCGCATGCGATAATAGATAGTTATAAAGCTTAAGTGAAGTTAGAAGTGAAGATAGAGTTATACCAGCAAAAAGCGTGCCATTGCTGGATCAATGCGCCGCCGAAACGAAATGTACTTTTCAACACTAATCGATTCAGTGCGCTTTTATCGCCAGTGATTCATCTATGTACTCCGTTTACAATTCATTGCTTTCCGTTTGATAAGATTAAGCAAAGTGTTTCCAATGCTCAATCGGACCGATTGCAAAACAAACATGTAATTTCACACAAAAAATTATATTATCAACGACGAGTGCATGCGAACTATACTTTCAAGCTAAACAAAACGCAGCAACGTCACAGCTTAATTACACATCTTCATTAAAAACCACTTGATGTACATTCCACAAAGTCCTCTGTTTTTTTTCTACTCTGCGCTTCCTCTACTCGTGGCCTGCACAACAAAAAATGTGGTACTTTCACTCGCGCTGCTTCCACAACGGCGCGACTGAGATAATTATCTCGACGAATCTTGATTACTTCGCGCTCGCGCCTATATAGGTATAGTAAGTTAAATTGGATATCTTTCTCGGTTGCAGAAACGGTATCAATTAAGTAATGCTGCATTGTTTTTGTCGACAAAATACTAGTATGAAAAAAAGAGCTCCTTGACAAGAAATGAAGGTAATCAATAAAAATACTTGTTTTTATTGCGAGGTAAGCTTTAATATCATCATTTTGCAAATTCTAACATGTTCAATGACTATAATACACTCAAAAAAAAAAAAAAAAACGTACAGTGCAATATGTATATTTGTAATTGTTCATACAATTGTCTCAATTGCTGTGTTGATTGATGAGCTGCTTTAGGTATAATTATTGAAAGGATGAAAAAATGGATAGCAATTTTTCAGAGCAAAAAATGATGCAGACGCCAAGAGCAAAAATTCCAATAGAAAAATGAATGCTCCTAATCGTAAGCCAGATGACCAAAACATATAGGTGCAGTTGTAAATTGACACTGCGATACTGGCTGAAACTCGGGGCTATCGTAGCATTACAGGTCTTTTTTGCAACCTGTTGAGCAGCAGCTTCCGCGATCCGACAAAATGTAATCGTTTACGGAGGCTCAAGTTGCCTGCACGACGAAACAAAATTATAATAACTTTTCTCGTAATACACTGCAGAAACTCGGTAGTAAGCCGCAAGTAGCTCATGGATTTGCAGAAGAGCAAGCAAGTAGCGGAGTCCTGCAGCTGTTTGTCATCATATCAGCTGTGCACGCGGCACTGCGCAGGCCCTTGCAATCAACAAATTTGTTCGAGCATTGAGTTGCATCGAAGCGATATAGTACTTTGAATGGAGTGCAGCTAAGAGAGAACAATGTTAAATTTCGATCGATTAAATCTTCCATCATGCCTAGTAATATCATTGCAAATATTGCTCTCTTTGCTGAAGACGATGGCTGATTGTAGGTTGTTGCTGCGCCGACTAAAGCTCGAAATACCTCTAGTATTTATTGATCGTTCAAAACTTAAATTTGTGTACGTACACTGAGAGAAAAGGTGCCTAAAAATTTTGCAACCCGCTCGCCTAAATATCAGCTTAATGGTGCTGCTGCCTAATTATTAGGCACCCCCTGGATAACAATTTTCCAATGCTCAAATAAGTAGATAGATCGATCAAATAAACAGAGGCTGTAGGGTATATGCTGTTATAGTATACGTGTGGAAGAATAAATAGGTATAAAAGCAATAAAGGAAGGCATAGCAATAGTTATTCTTTAATTTGATAGAACTGCAAGAAATTCGATGAATTCTCGAATAAATGCGGCCAGATTAAGTTGAATGAGTAGACTGATTTGAATTGATTTGTTACAATTTTGTACGTAAACAATGCAGTGGGGGCATATTGGCGGCACGGTGCAGTGTAATGAAACAGTGACTCCATGGCAGAACTATTTCTCTCGATAATAAAGAAAATCGCGCCGATTTCTTCTATTTCAAGAGTTTCTTTTTAATTGTCAACAATTTTGTAATAACTATTCATATGCGCCCTAATTTGCCATTCATACCTATTTGTTCTTCCACACTTATACGACATCCGCTTACCCTACACCCCCAATGTTTATTTTAACGATCCATCAACTTATTTCAGTATCGAATTATAATTGTTATCTAATATTTTGGCACCACCGCCATTTTAGGATTTATTTAGGCGACCGGGTGCGTAATGTTCACTCACTTTTTCTCTCAGTGTGTCAATGTCTCGCAGATTGATAATATAGTGCCTATTAGGGTCAGAAAATTACATTGATATTGAATTAGATTGATCGTTCAAATTTTAAAACTAAAAACTTACTGTTAGTGTTACCCTACTTGTTTCTGCCCATCCATGAAACATCGAGTGGGAGAACGGATTAAAAGTGTATAATATATGTAGAATATGTTGCATTGAAAAGCAGCAAATAAATCTATTATAAAAAAAAAATAAAATAAAAAAAAGCAATATCTTGATGTTTATCGATGTCTCCGGAATTCCGAAACAATTCAACATATTGCTTAAAAAGCAAGGGAAATTTTTCAAGCAATATGTTGAATTGTTTAGGAATTCCGGAGACATCGATAAAAAATATTGTTGATCAACTCAAGAAGAAAGACTGTAAAGTAATACTGAGAAAGAATTATATTTGTACTCGAGATCACTGTTTCTTTCGATTTTAAAAATAAAAAGGTTTTTACTATTCGCAAAGTCTTTACTTGAGCAGAACGAAAATAATGATAACTGGCTGTAATTGCGTGTTTGTAGAAACTTGAGCAAGACTTTGAAAAAATGGATCTAGGTATATTATCTATCGATAAGTCAATTCGCTGAAGCAGAATTGGCAATTTGCATGTTTCTTTGAAAAATGTTAATTTCGATGAAATGATTTAGAAAGGTGAAAGTCTATCAGTAGTAAAATTCACATGTCATTCGATCGAACGAACGAAAGATCGCGCGCGCACGATGCGCACGAACGCGAACGCATGCGCGGTGTTGCCATCTCTCGCCGTTAGTCTTCACTACATGCGATATCCCATATTCCCATGCCAGTGGTAAAGTGCAGTAAAGTGGCAGCAGGCAGCAGCAGGCAGAGCGCTGATCGCGACGATGATGATAACTGCGCAACTTTGCGAGTGCACATCGCATTCGCGGGCGCAGCGCTAACTGCTAAGTCTATACTGTATAGTGTGCCTTGGGGGCGTGAACGAAGGAGCGCAGGAGCGAGCGAAACGTCAACAGGTGGTCTGCAGCCGAGAAGAGATCAGATCTCGTTGCTGGTTGCTCGTTGTTTGTATTATGAGCTCGGTGGCGAACGCAGCCGCCTCGGCGGCTGCACCAGCAGCCATGGAGACCATCGTCGCCGTGGCTCTTGGTGCCCTGGCTGCTGTCTTTCTCGGAGCACTCTTCGTACTCCTCGTCATCTGTCGTAGACAGCGTTGTTACTATGTAATTTCTTTTTCTTTTTTCTCTGCCTGCTTGCTTGCTCTCACATTTTGCTCCCCTTATTTTATCTTTTTACTTTTAGAACCAAAAGGATTCGCCGGATATGAGCTCGGATTTGCTCGAAGGAGACAACGCTTTGGCTCTTGGACTGGACGCCTGGGAGACTGATGAATGGCTCGCTGGAGCTGAAAGGTATACGCGACAGATTTTCATAACAGCGTTTAAGATAATAATAAGAGAGAGAGAGAGAGAGAGAGAGAGAGAGAGCTGCAGAGAGACTTCGATGCGTGTGAAAAAAAATGTATTATATATAGGTGGGTGGACGACGCTACTGGACTCGCACCGCCGTGCATCGCTGTGCTCAGATCTTGCCATTCACTTGCCACCAGTCTCACTACTATCGCCGGCACTGTCAACAGCAACACCGTGCCACTGGAAATCGTCGATGTAATTATGTTTTTAGTCGACTTCTTCATATATATATTTTTTATTTATTTTTTGTTTTTAAACTCGCTATTGAACGCCATTGTTTGAATCAAAAAATACCATGCAACAAGTTTTTAAAAACGAGTGTCGGTCAAAATCAATGTCAATTGATCGATACACTTTGCGAGTATTGGCATGTGTTTGCGTTGAAGCTTATACTCACTCAAAACAATCCTATGAAAATTTTTAAAAATACTTTACGGATTTTCCCAACTTTTTAGACTTTGGACAAGTCGAACTCAGTTATTGCAGCGGATTTTCGCGTCACTTTTGGAAATTTTTGCTTTATTTATTGAGATAATTTACCGAGTTATGAATCAAATATTGATTGAAAGCTTTTTTCTTCTTAATAAATTGTAGATTGTTTGAGTGTTAGCATGGCAATTGAAATTGTGATTGCAGGTCGCCCGACGTATCCCACCGCGCGTCGACGACGTTGTTCGCAGCCTTTACCCACCTTTAGATGCTCGCCTATTGGAAGCACGAGTGGCAGCTTTGGTGCTTGCGGTGACTCACCTAGCACTTGTCACCAAGCACGGTGTACCCAAAAGTCAAGCGCGCAAACTTGCATTCATCGACCAAGCACTTCACGAAATGGATTCGCATCTACTTGTTCTGAGGAACGCTGCGTTGGCACAAGAAGCGGCTTGTGCTATTCCAGCATCGACACCGGTTTAGATTTATAGTTCATTGGTTTACTATTGTTTTTTTCTTCCTTTCTTTAAGCATTAGGTATTTTTCGACAGAGTTTATTGTAAGTTACAGGGGATTATGATCGATGGAGTATGATTAAAAAATGTTTTTCAAATTTTACGCAAATATTTTTAAAAACTCTAGTTAATAATTTAAACAGTTCATTTGGAAAAGGTCATTATATAAAAATTGACAATTATTTATAATTTCATGATGAACGTGATCGAATTTCATACGAAACATGCAGAAATAATTAAAATCTATAGATATATATAAATAAGGAGTAATCTTTGCTGCATGCTTTAGCCTCGAATAATGATCATATCGATGAAAAAACAATATGAATGGGTAGATTTGTCTGATAAAAGAAAAATACTTCTTTGAAATATGGTCATAAAAATAAATTTTCAAAGGTATTATAGAACTGTCATTTTTCAATAGTTTAGTTAACTTTGAGGTGTTGTTTACGTTCATAAGTTAATTTTCAAGAATTTATATAGGTTATTGCAGTGAATAAGCAGAAATTAATTCACAGTACTTTCATTTTCTTTCGGAAATATGATCATTATTCGAAGCTAAACCTTGGAGCAACAATTATCCCTTCCTTGTATATCTATAGATATGTATGGAGGGGCCTTAAGCAGTTCGTTCAATGTTCTCTTGTTCATGTAAGTTACTGTTTGTTTGCTGTAAGTTACTGATATAGACAATTGAAATAGTTAATTGCAAAAGGCTAGCAGGATTTGTAAAGGTATCTGAGATGTTATTAGACTGAACGTTTGCTAATTTAGTCAATTTATTTGTAAGGTATTAAATTTATAGTAACGTGAAGAATCTCGACAGTGTCTTCCGCGCACTTACAAAATTATCTATTCGTCGGCGCTCGTTGTAAACTTGTATCATGCCAGCAATACACTCGACACAAATGAGTTCCATTTTCTTTTTATAATGTGTGCAGTTTATATATTTCGTGAAAAAAATTCAATCATATAAAATTTTTGTTAAATAAATATATATAATGATTGCAATCAATTTTCCTTCACTTTATTATTTCGCATACGTGTCGCAGATCAAACCAATTTGTCGTTATCTTTTTTCATCTATAATTGTATCACGTGTTTGTCGTCTAAATCAATTGCAAAAAGTATTACTGATATTCAGCAGTCACTCTCAATCAGCACTTAATTATTTATATATCAGTTCAATAAATTAGCTATTGTTGGAAAACAGCTTGTCGCTACACAGCAGCGAAAATTCATTTAATTTTTCCCTTCTTTGTTTTCAATGTTTTCATTCTTCGAAATCTCTTGAGGCAATCTTTCAGATTTGTGTGTGGAGAGACGATTTTTCCGAGACGTAAAAAATTAATTGAGCTAATTTTTGCTGCGACCGGCCATTTCCTTTTGTCGCTTCTGGTTGTCCTTTAGAACCTTGGATTTCAGATGTTCCTTGTAGTCCAGAATGTTGCCTTGCCATTTAGTGACCGTGCCATTTTCACACACCCAGATCTCTTCTGCAACCTGTCACATAAAATTCGGGATTGGTTATCTGAAACATTCTCGTTCGAAATGAAAGAATGAAAATTCTGTTTACCTGATTGATCAATCTGAAATCGTGAGAAACCAGCACCATACCACCATCAAAATCATTAATTGCATCAGCTAAGGCATCAATAGTTTCCATATCCAAGTGATTGGTAGGTTCGTCGAACAACAAAAGATGAGGAACTTTCCAGGCGAGCCATGCAAACACAACGCGACATCTCTGCCCATCTGACAATTGTCGAATTGGACAAATCTACAAAGCAAAATGCAAATTTTAAAAAGACTCATAAGGCAGTAAAAGTAAGTTGAAAAATCGAGAAACTAACTTGTTGCCTGCCAGTCAATCCATAACGACCAATAATTTTACGCATTTCCTCGCGTTCTTTAACCTCGGGGAAAGCTTTCATCATGTAGTCCAATGGTGACATATCCAAATCCAGCAACTCATGCAAGTGCTGGTGATACCTTCCAATACGAAGATGGCTGTTCTTTCTGATCATTCCACTGGACGGTACCAGCTGTAAAGAAAATTTCGACGTCAACCAATAATTTTCATTGAACGAACATATATTATCGAATTGAATATATCCTTACATCACCGTATAATAATTTCAAAAGTGTACTCTTGCCAGCTCCATTAGGTCCGACGAGAGCCAACCTAGTATCCAAATCAATACCGAATTCTAAATTTTTGTAGATCCAGGGACCATCGTCGCTGTAGCGAAAACTGACGTTCTGAACCATAATGACGGGAGGTGGAATCGTACCACAAGACGGAAAATAAAAGTTCAAACTTTTGTCGCTGGTGACTTTCTCGGTAAGACCTTGGGCTACCATTTTCGCCAACGTTTTTTCCTTGGACTGAGCTTGACGAGCCAACTTTGCGGAACCGTGGCCAAACCGGGCAATGTAGTTCTTCATGTGGGCGATTTGATCCTGCTCCCAGTTATATTGCTTAGCCTGGTTTTCCAGCAGTTCCATTCTGTTGACGAAATAATTTTTTTTTGTGATTATGACGCATTAGGAGAATGAATTAAGCAAAATTCAATAATAAAAATTACCTCGTCTTGGTGAAAGCATCGTAGTTGCCGGTGAAGTATTTCAATTGTTTCTTGTTAAGATGAATAATGTTCGTGCAGATTCCGTTGAGAAAATCTTGTGAATGCGATATGATAACTAAGATTCTCTTGTATGTCTTCAATTCTTCTTCCAACCACACACAGGCATCTAGATCGAGATGATTTGTAGGTTCATCTAATAGAAGTAAATGCGGTTTCACATACAATGCCCTGGAGAAAAAAAATTCAATTGTTTAGAAACTAAAAAACCAAACGAAAAATGTAAAAAGCTTTTGTATTAAAGCTTTTATGTTGGAGTTAATGAGCAAGTACCATGTACATAAATTTACCTTGCAAGAGCAATTCGCATTCTCCATCCTCCAGAGAAATCTTTAGTGGGTGTGCTCTGCATTTTGGCAGTAAACCCAAGGCCATGCAGAATGTGAGCAGCGCGAGCTTCAGCTGTATCAGCAGACATGTCATCTAATCTTTCGTAAATGTCCATAAGTTGCTCCTGAAATTATTTACAAATCATTAGGCTCGTCTCTAAATAAAAATAGCTTTTCAATGAAACGGAAAGTCTCACCTGAGCATCTTCCTCTGGACAGTCAACCAGCTCCTCTGCAAGCTTTTCCAGCCTGACTCTCTCCTCGTCAACTTCCATAACACATTGCAAAGCTGACTTATCGCTAGCAGGCATTTCTCTTGTCAGATGGAAGATATCAATAGATTCAGGAATGGGCACTTCCCTGTTACCCAAAACTGACAACAATGTAGACTTTCCCGATCCATTGGCTCCAAGCAAACCATATCGACGACCACAATTGAGCTCAAGCATCGTATCCTGCATCAATTCACAACCATGGAAGGTGACAGAGAAATTGGAGATTTTTATATCTCTGCTGCGTGGATGGGAAGCCAACGAACCAGTACATGCCCTTGCTTCCGCATTGAGACGCGCGTCCGCTTCTAATTTCGCGCACAGCGCCTCTATAATGAAAAATTGTATGAGGTCATTGTCACTTTTTTCTATGGAGTTTTTTTTTGCAAGAAGGAGAAAGGTAGAGCAAACAGTTTAACAGTTGAGTGGGTTTATTGAATTGCACTTTTTACTGAAGAGACTTTCTCTTTTTTTACTAAAATAGATTTTTATGTCTTAGTCAATAACAATCTTGTCAATAAAAATTCGCTACATAAATTTCTCTGCTTAGAATATTCCTAAAAATAAGAAGAAGGCATAAGTCTACTTTCAAGTTTGAGATCTTGACGAATAAAATTAACACACTTAACTACAGTAAATTTGACATGTGCTGAAACTTAAAAATATAACAGAATTGAAAATTTTAAATGACAGCTTGTATTAAGAAAGCAGAACAAAGTATTTTATTAAAAATCAATGTCACACAGCTGCGAGAATATTTTTCTACTGTCTTATCAGTAGAAATTTTTTTTAAGCTAACAGCTGCTCAGAGAACAGAACTGACTGATGATTTTCTTGTCACTGTGCAGTAGAAAAAATGATGACAATTATTTCATGACTGTTCTGGAATATAGTGTGACATTTCCAAATATATTTTCAATATTAAATTCATAACTATTATCTTAATGATCGTTCTTTACTGAAAAGCTGTTTCGGAAAAATAAGCATAATATTAGCAAAATGTGTCAATAATTGCTCAACCGACTTTATGGCAATCGAATCAATCCATAGTTTTTCTAAATTCCAACGAAAAAAAAACCCATTGACAATGATTTCGGAGCAGGGAACCTCTCGTGTGAAAAGCCCATGATCGATCGCCGTAAAAGAGAAAGTTTTATCCCCGCAACGAAGCCTATAAATATACCTAGCATGATCAGCTGCGAGAACAAAGGGGAAAAAAGAAATCTACAAACCCTCAGCAGACATCTGAGTAGTGCCGTTGGTGCCATTCTCTTGTGTTGCCACCTCGGGACTGTCTTCCTTGCCATTGTCATCCGCCTTCTGATTACCCACAGGCTTCTTGCCAGTTTGCCTAGCTTTGGCAGCCTCCTTCTTCTTCTGCTGCTGCTTCTTCTTGGCGTCGGACGGCATCCTGGAAAATCACCAATTTTGGAATGTCGTCTCGGGTTACGTAAAAAAAAAACGCAAGATTTTGGAGAGGTTAGGTCGCGATCGCACACGTGTGCCCTCGAAGTTGACGTTACCTTACGACGACGACGACAATCGAGAAGTTACAAGCACAGTAGTTTTAATTCTCACGAGAGAAGTGTGGATGAGGCGAACACACGCACCAATTCGAGTCTCCGATGACTCTCACACGCGGCGGACGCGATCGACCAAAGACGTGCACACGTTGCTGACTCGCGAGCAAGCGCGCCAAAGGACCTTGGCCGGAGGTGAGCACAGAGCGAGCAGCACAGCCGCGGCAGAGGCAACAGCAGGCAACGTTATTATTGGCCTGAGATTGGAATGCGACATTGTCGCCGTCTGCTGGACAAAGTCATTTTGCCGCGATTTTATTTTTCGATGCACGCTTTATATTCGTCAATTGATTCGACCTGAAACTGTCGACGATGACGAGGTGCTATTGCAATTTCGAGTAATCAAGACAGTGTCAATCGCGTGAAAAATTGTTCAAAACAAACAACCAGTTCTACAGCTGTTTTTTAGTTTAAATTTCGCAAGAAACTCCCCATAGCGCCGTCTGCGATCGATAACTCAGCTGATCGTCGTAATCGGTAAAATCGCTTGGAAAAAATTGGTCGTCGCCGTCAGGTTGGTAAACGTCAAACGACACGAAAGAGAGAAAGAGAGAGAGAGAAAGAGAAAAAGTCTTCGCGCTGACGTATGTAGGTAGGTACAGCACAGCAGCAATTGGCAGCAATTTTCCGTGTTGCGCGTTTCCACCACAGCCACAGCTAGAGCCAGCTTGAGCTAGAGCAGTTTTCACTTTTCCTCGTCTCGCTTGTCGCGCACGCAGTTACGCGCAGCACTGGGGTGACGTGGTGCTCCCGTCCCGTGGGTCGTAAGCAGGGAGAAAAAGAGAGACTCTCTACGTTTTCTTTTCAATTGGACGATTGCACACACACACTCCGAGGATGAGCCGAAAAACGGGCACCGCCACTGCCAGATTAAAACAAGACTACGTAAGGCTCAAGAAGGATCCTGTACCCTATGTCCAGGCTGAGCCTGTTCCTTCCAATATACTTGAATGGTAAGCTAATCATGACGTTCATCTTGACAAGAGTGTGATACTTGGAGTGTTTAACTTATCAGTGTAATTGTTATGTTTTTCCACAGGCACTATGTCATAAAAGGACCAGAAAATACTCCATACGAAGGTGGATTTTATCACGGCAAGCTCATCTTCCCTGGGGAATTTCCTTTCCAGCCTCCCAGTATTTACATGACAACACCTAATGGCAGATTCAAAGTCAACACAAAGCTCTGCCTTTCCATATCTGATTTTCATCCTGACACTTGGAATCCTGCTTGGAGTGTGTCTACTATTCTCATCGGGTTACTCAGTTTCATGGTGAGTTTTGCTCTATTCAGCTCTATTTGTGCTGTGTGTAAAGTTTCTATGTATCAAATCCTAAGTACAAATCCTTTTTTTATCTTTTACAACTCCCATCACGAGTGCAATTACATGCTTCATGAATAATTGAGTCTTGATTAGATTTGTTTTAGTGCTATTTAAATCATTGTGATAATTGAACATACAGTAGCAATACACTCAGTTCTAACCTCCAATAAGGTCAATTAAGCAGTTTGAACTAGATTCACAATTGAATTTTTTTAAAAATCAAAACAGATCTCAGCATTAACTATGCTATTTTTGTTTCTTTTCCTTGTTTTTCAGCAGAACTAGAGCTCTATTTCATTAAAAATGAATGACAAAATTATAAAAACATTTTATTTTCATCATACGGAAGCATAATAGTCTTGAATTATATTAGCTATGGTCAAGTTAAACCAATAAAATGCGTATTTTAGATTGAGTCAAGTTCAGCATTGGGGGCAATCAACACACCTGACTGGGAAAAGAAGCTTTTTGCTGCACAGAGCCTAGAATATAATTTACGAGACAAACTGTTCTGCGAATTATTTCCTGACACTGTCCAAGTGAGTAGCTGAATTGACATTTTCTAATAATTTGCTGTTATAACATCTTTGTAATATTATGAATTGTAGACTATCAAAAAGGAGTTGGAGCGTCGAAAAGAGCTGGAAAAGCAGGCAAGGCACCGCTCAGCGACGGCGGAAGGCTCGACGACGGTACCAGACCATCAGCTCTGGGACCAGACGCCTCTGCACAGTGCGTTGACAAACCTCGTCGTGATAATTGGCCTGGCGGTATTCGCTCTCGCTGTCAAGTATGTCCTCCGGAGTATCGCCACGCAAGAGTACATCCAGCAGTAGACTCTCGCATGTGTGTATGTGTTTATCTGTCTAATGATGATGAGCGCTGTGCGCTTCGTTCAAAATGCAACAAATGCCATCGAGAATGTGAATGCGGTTTTTCACTTCTGAGTGCGTACAACATGAACAACTATTACAATTAGACTTTTGATATGATACTTGAGAGGACGCAGCACAGGGTACGAATTGAATTTTTGAACGAACAAATCGAGCCTCTCAGTTCCTACTCTGTCTGCGAGTAAAACGAACCGATTCTTCTTCCCTCACACGCTTTCGACGTTCGTACCCTATAAGTATACATTTCAGATTCTCGACGTTTGTACATTCGGAAGAAAAAAAACAACAAAATAAACTCCTTTCGGTGCTTCTTCTGTCACACGCGCTCTTCTGTACATTTGAAACTTCAAATTAATATGACTTCGATTAAAAGGCTTCTTTAGCGCACATACCTTTTTACGTTTGGTCAATACTTTGTTTCCTCGAGTTCACCGATCGTGCCAATAAGGAAAATGAAAAATTGGTTAAGGTTTATGGACAGTTGATATTGTATTCCATACAGCACTGGATTTTGTAAATATACTTAGCTAATATTATAATACTTTCTCTTCTGATATGCTTTTTATCGTATTGCGTTTTCTATACACAGATAAGAAAAAATTTTCAAAATATTGTGTACAAAAAAAAAAAAGAAACGGAAAGGTATCTTCTGTTTCCATTTGCAGATAAAAATATTTTCAAAACTTCTTCCAAATAATTCAATAATCTTCGTGGTCAATTATAAACGAGTCTACTGCATAATTTAATTACTCAACTTTAATAATTTCTTACACTTTTTACTGAAATATTTTTTTTGAATTCAATTTTAATTATTTTAATATCTGTTGTAACTGAACTATCGTTAACGAACCTACGAATATACCAACGGGAACTAGTTCAACTAGCAGTGTTGGATACAAAGTGCAGGACAATGGATGGAAGAAAAAACTTTTTTCTGCATTAAACCTATCATTAGAACAAATTGTCATGCATCATCGAGTGGTTCAATAATGATGATGATAATCATGTTATATTTTAGTCCTACAAAAAAATGTAAATAGATAATACATTATAAGTAATAGTTGTAATCTTGCAAATATAAAATTGTTTGCTTGAAAAAGTAGATTTATTTTTTATGCAAGAATCCTAATCATCCTTCTCAATGT
Source organism: Galeopsomyia nigrocyanea (assembly GCA_035047105.1). Taxonomy (NCBI): domain Eukaryota; kingdom Metazoa; phylum Arthropoda; class Insecta; order Hymenoptera; family Eulophidae; genus Galeopsomyia; species Galeopsomyia nigrocyanea. The sequence continues at coordinate 12,299,311 of JAWWMK010000001.1, forward strand.
CTTTGTGTCTTACTTAAAAAAGTCATGATTTTGATCCCTTTCTTATTTATAGTTTAAATAAAGAAGAAAACATTTAAAACGATTTCTAGCAGATATTTTTTTGTATTCAGTTTTATTGAAACTTCTACCAATAAAGATAGACGCTTATACCTAAAAATTTATATACTTATACTAAAAGTTCCTACAACGGCTTATTAAATCGATGCAGAACTACTTTTAGTATGTACAATCACAATAATATATGATGCTATCACCATTGCCAAAAAAGTCAATTATACAATTGTAACAGTTGTATTGTGAATATACTGTTGGCTATAGAACAACTATAAACAACTAAAAATGCCTTCAATGGCAGCAACTCTGCTATACTCCATGCTCAAATGCAACATGAATTTATGAAAGTGTTTACTATAAGTCTCGGGAGTTTATTTAGGATAAACTTTTATGACCTATAAGATTATAGCGAAGGACTTTTTTTGGCACAACGCTCCAAATGAAAAATTGGATAGTATTCTGTTATTCTCACATTTTTCTATGTTTTGGGCATTGACTCATCATGCAGGTCGAATCAATACTCAACCTACTTATTCATCGATTGCAGATCTAAAAATGCTATTTAAAAAGAAAATCTTTTTGAAATATATGTCTAATTCAGAGCATGTGACTTTTCCTGCTTTAATGTTGTTTTCTTATAAATAAACGCGAATGGAAGATTGCGAAATATTGAAAAAGTAGGTAGACAACAAGCGGAACTCTACTCATCATATAAGTTTCATTCAGTTCCTTGTTTGCGCGGAAACTTTAATATTCTTTCACCTTATTTCTTATACGTCAAACTGCAGTCTTACGAAAGTTACGGTCTCGATCAATTTAGTCTTTTGAATATGTACTGCCTTGCCGGACTGCAGACTGTTGCTAATGTCAGTTTAAAACTTATTTATGCAGCTTTTGAATCCACGCTATACCAGTTTTATTGATTAGTGCCAATAAATTATTTCAATCTGATTTCGAGTACTTTTCGGATTGACACAGGTGATGAGGAGCTTTTTGTGTTTATTTTTAATTAGCCGTTGCAATAAAATATTATTTTAAACAATAACTACATCGAAACGGATCATGCGCCATTCTCAATAACATGCCAAGGGAGCGTTATGGAAATGCAAAGAAGCTTTTTCAAGTAGCCCTCAAAGTGCCTTTCCCCCTTTCCCCGTCTCGGTTTTAAAACGAATTATGCAGGGAATCAATATAATATTACTGACTTGCGCTCAAAAAATCGGAGTTGCTGGACTCGGTCTCATTATTTTTGGTGTTATTTGTCAAACAGTTATCTTCCAAGGTCTTCTAGAACTACAAATAAAAAAGGTATTTTTCCATAACTCCTATGAGAGAAATGTGGAGCAAATTGCCATTTCCGTGGGAATTACGCACTTTTAGCTTTTCAATGTGACTAATCCTGAAGAAGCCATTGCCAAAGGTGCGAGAAACCGATCTTACAAGAAGTTGGACCTTTCGTTTACGAGTAAGAATTGACTTTTGGATCACTTCAGTTAATTGTTCGATATTTCTGCTAATATATGATGGTAATTAAACGTTTATCTTATCGCGTCACAATGAATATCCAGTGTATGGCAAGAAAAAACGAAACAAATTGTTTATGACGAAGATGATACATTATCGTATTCGACAAAAAATACTTATTTCTTCAACGCTGACAAAAGTCACGGTCTTTCTGACGAGGATGAACTTGTTCTTCCACATTTCATTTCTTTGAATATCGCTAATGGAGCTGTGAAGGTAATCCCTACTTTGTTAGCCCTTGCAGGTATAAATAACTAATTAAGTAGCTGGCGTTTATTATGTAATATCCTTTTTTTCTTTTATTTATGAAATTCGTTTTCTTGACAAGAAAAAATTCTGGATAGCGCCTTCGAAAATCCTCAAAGTGTATTTGTAAAGATGAAAGTAACAATATTTTTATTCGATGGTTACGGGATCCCGTGTGAGAAACCAAAAGACTTTTTTAGAGCAGCATTTTGTAATCAAATAAAAAAGTTTTGATCTAATTATCGCATGAGAAAAAGAGGTGATACCGTGTACCTCGTATCTATGTACGGTTCCCTAAGTTTAACAGATCTTTATATATTATTTTCAATTTTCATTCAGGTTTTCGTGCTCGACATTATTTCATTTTATTATTATTATTATTATTATTATTATTATTATTATTTATTAGTTAAATGGCTCAGATAACTAGAGCGGTAAAATTCGAATGCGACGAGGAACGAGAAATATCAAACAAGTCGACGACTTAGTGGAATTTAACGGCAAAAAAAAAATGTCTGTTTGGGAAAATGATGAATGCGATGCCTTTGTTGGCACGGATGGCACCATCTCTCATCCGTTTCTCAATGCCAATAGAAAAGAGAATTTGTACGTAACGAAGACTTTCTACTGCCGAGCTCTCTGCACCTACCGTTATGATTCCGATATTGAATATTCAGGTAATTTTAATTCTTTTTTACCAAACTTTGTATTTTTAGAAAAAGTAACAGAAATTATTTAAATTACTATGGTATACAACAAATTTCGGATGTCATGTGAAAACCAATCCAAAAGAAAAGTATTATTGCGAAGACTCGAGCCATTGTTTATAAAAAATGGCGTATACGAATTATGGAAATGCATTAACACAGTTCGTATCGCTTCCAATCCTCACTTTTACTTAGGTGACCCACATTATGTGGATGCTGTTGAAGGTATTAGACCATCAAAGGTAAACTATGAGAATGAATATTTGAATTGTGTGCTGCGGTTGCATCAATAAAAAGTAAGATGGATATACCTACTTTACATATATATTTTATGATTCTATAGAATTATTATTTTAAAAATTCATGTAAGTAATGTAACTACTCGGATAATATATTTCTAAAGTTTACAAATAGGACAAACAATTGATAAGTAGGTAAGTAAATGATAATTTTAAATAAAAAAACGAAAAAATGGAGTAACAAACAATTGATAAGCATTACGAGCAATCGCTACACGCGTGAGTTATATCCTGCAAGGACACGATAAACGATATGTGCAGTGAATGGACGCGTTGTCCACGGTCGGTCACGAGGAAGGATGCGGCGCGTAGATATCCTGACATTCATTTGCTTGTTCGAAATATATACATATAAGACTATAATTTGATTATAATGATTGGACCTCACGATATGGCCGCATATCAATAAAAATTTCCTACATTTTCAATGGAATATTCTATTCACCGAAAAGCCTCGAGCTTTTAATTGGCATTGAAACTAATTGATCCGAGCGCGAAATAACGTACGAAAGTCGAGGCAGCCGCCGTTGCCCTGCGCGTTGCCGTTCGTTCATTTTTTTCCCAATGTAGTGGTGGCTCTTCGCCTGCACTTTCAGGCATTCTCGACTCTTCCCCCCGCGCGGGAGCGATAAGTATCGTGCGCTCTTTCCTCTTTTTCTTTCTCTTGGATGCTTCATGATCGCGATGTTTAAAGCTTGAGATTTCGTTTATTCGAGCTACTGAGTGACTGAGGATGAGCACTGGAAAAGCTATATTTGTCTTGTAAAATAAACCAAGTCTTTTTATATTTTTACTGCATTGAAATTCATGACAACATAAAAAAAACTACAAATACTATAGCGCGTATTTCCGTTAGTGCCCCCGAAACTCTGAAGCAACTTGTCTAATTAGCCGATCGAAGCGCAGCCTGCTGCCTGCCTGCGGTACATGAAGATAGAGCAAAAAGGAAACCAGCCGAAAGAAGCTCGCTACTAACGTGCAGTGCGGCGGGGGCCAACCTAGTCAATCGTCGTTGCGCCGGTTGCGCGCCGCCCACCGCGCCCATAAAAAATCAGAGCACCGCCAAGACTAAGTCGGCCTGCACAGGCGCCAAACAAGATCCACGTGCAGGAGGGCAGAGCTGCCGCAGCTGCCGTTGATTTTTTTCAACTTTATCGCGCACTGCGAGCTATTATACAGTTAAAAGTTGTAACACATAAAACCTAATGTTGCAGCAGCCGATTAAGCGTTGCACTCGCGGAGAGAGCTGCACTGATTACGCTAATTGGAAGAAAAGGCCGGCATCTTGTTTGTTTGAGCGAAATTGAGGAACGACGAGGCTCGCGGCGAGGTGCAGCCGGAAATGGAATAGGACACCGCCTAGGCGACGACGACGACGACTACTAGCGTGCCACGCTCATTAGGAGCCCCGAGTAATGAGGCAATAATGAATTCCAGTGCGGCGAAGGCGGGCGAAGGCGGGTGAAGAGGGAAAGAAAAAGAGGAAGAACAAACGGGGCCCTGTGCGATAGACCGGTTCCAGGAAAAAAGCCAAACTCGCCACGCGCGCGACCATGACCTGCCATGCACGGGGCTTCCCGCCGCTCCTTCTTCGTCCTAGCTCTCAATTCTTTTTCCTGCAGTGTACAAGGGAGGAGGATCCTGTCGCTCTTACTTCCGGCCAAGCCATGGAGACAAGCACTCCTGCAGCTGCAGCTGTCTGCGTGCCATTTTGTTTTTCTTTTGCCGAGCCAGCGAAACTGCCATAACTGCTCACTAATCAGGACCTCCTCGACGATGCAGGCGCTCTTCAAAAATCTTTGTCGAATCTTCGACAAATCTTTATTCAATCTTTGTACTATTTTTTTTTTGTTTTCGTTTTTTTTGATATTTACACAAAAACTACAAATTATGTCTACTGTATATGACACTTAAACAAGGAAAAAACTTGACGCTCCAAATTCGTTACAGAAATTAAGTGCTCACTCTCACGTAATTGCATCGCGACGAAAAAAAAGAAGCATCTTCGTAATCGAACGACACGCTCTTTGTCGTATATAACGCAGAGAGCGACAACGATGTTACGGCAGACGATAAATCCACGTACAGTGACATAACTCGTATCCTAGTCGTTAGACGAAAACAGATGTCGTCGCGCGAGGCAGTTACGCCTTTGCGAGAACAACGGATTGCACTCTCATGACTCGTAACCGGTAACCCTCTCTCTCACGAGAACAACCAATTACACCGCTTTACAAGAATAAACAAGTTCTTCTTGTAACGAGCAAAAAAAAACCAGCTCACCATCCGAAGCAATGGCCAGTCTCGTGAAAATGGCTGGATCAAAAAGGAAACTCGCCTTTCGAGGATGCCGCTCTTCTCTTTTCCTTTTTTTGTTCGCCGCCTTGCAGCTGTCATGCCGCAGAGAATAATGTCCTCGCGCAGGGCGGAGTCGTTTCCATTACCTTCGTACGCGCACTTCCAGTGGAAAGATTCGGCTTCGTATAAGCTAATCATCCATTTTTCTTTCATTTCGTTAAGAGGCAGCTCGCAGCTGACGCGCGGCCCGATTTTTCAATGAAACGGATCGTTGCAATTGAAAATGGTTGAGAGTCAATTTGAAATGAGAAATTTCGAAAAAATACTCCGAAGCGATTTCTCAAGAAGCATTAATTTAAAAATGGTACACAAATAGCGTGCTCAGATAATTAAAAAACTACGAAGAATTGTAAAGAAAAATGATGAAACAGAAGGTGTTGAAATACATTGAAAGCCAGAAAGTTTCATCAAACTACATGCAGAGTGCATATTCTAGCAAGTAAACAACTGCCGCAATGGCCATAAAAGGGCTGTAATATAGGTGCCTACCTCCTGCTGGAAATGTCGAAGGGAAAAAGAGGAGCGTGGGAGCCGACCGCGACGCTTCGGACAGTGCTGCACTTGGTCTTTTTTTATACATATACATATACATACGTCGGCGATCGTTTGACGGATAACCCATCAGTCATTCCCCAAATCTACAAGCCCATGTCGTTCTTCTTTTTCTTCAATATGTGCGCGCCTCTTGATGCTTTGAGTGGCATTTCGAGTGGCTAAAGGTCGAGAGGAGGAGGAGGATGGAAAAAAAACCCGCGATGAGTCTTGAGGGAACCGATTGATTCGTCGTTGACGATTTTTTTCCCTTTACGTGGCTGTGTCATGTTACGCTGAGACGAGATAGAAAAAAGGGAGCATTGGTTTGAAGCTGTTTATTTATAATTGATACTGCCTATCTGCGTTGCTTATATTAGGTGTTTAATTTTATTTAAAATTCAGGGTTGGCTTCATGTTTTTTACTCGATCTCTGTGTGCGGGAAAATGGGTTTGTCGGAAAAATGAGCTGTTTCGTATATTGTTTACGTATTGTTACATCGACATTTTCATGATTGACGCATTAATCGCACATCTTTTGCTGCATTTGAATGTCGAAATTTGACTTGAATTGCTGGCGCTAATTAGGCCGAATAAATTAAAAAGATCGGTTGGGAAGTCGGAAAGTGGCGGGCAGGCAGCTGCTGGCTGTTCACGAGCAAAGTAGCTTTGACAGTTAAAAACGAAAAAATCCGGTGCGAGTTTAAAAGAAGCACTGCACGCACAGCGCGACTAATCGGGCAAACGACTTGCTTGGGATATATATTTTTTGGCGCGTAGCGCTCGGCGCCAAAAGGCCTCGTGCGCTCGTGCGGCTCATCCTTCTATAGTCGTCGCACGTCAAAAGTGAGACACGACACGATGCTCGCGTAAAAGTCAAGTAGAAGCTTTGTCCGCCCGCGCTGCGCCTATTACTGATGCAGTAGCTGCGCTGCGGGCGCCTTTACGCTTCGTAGATCACTGCGCTGCATGAATTTTATATGCCTATCGGCGGCTTTCACTAGGTACTTGCAGCTTTTAAGTGCATCGCTTCTTGCGTGCACCGATTTTAACGGCTCCAGCAGCCTCTTGCCATTCGGCTCTTCTCCCTTTCCTTCTCCGCAAAGAGTCACTGCACTGCAGTTTATTGTTCTTCAAATATCCTCGTGGCTGAGAATAAATCGCATCCAATATTACTATGGATCGACACGTGCAGCTCGATTATTTTGCAATTCGATATAGTTATTCAGAGGACAGATTTTTATTCTGCGCAAAGTTTCAATTCATCAAAACTCAGTGTCATTATTATTCAAACCAAATGAGTAACACGCGCATAAATTATGTTCGCGTGCACATTTACAATCTAAACTCGTCAAAATTTACGAAGGCAAACTTCCCGTCCTCGTATGCGAGCTTACTCATGCTGAAAAATCTGCGGCCTAAAAAGACCTAAGCGAGCAGTCATACTATAGCGAGATCACGAGAACGAATCTAAGCTCATAAATTGATCGGCTGCAAAAAAAAAGAAAAAAAGAAGCGTATATCAGCAGCCAGCGCTTTTTTCCGATTGGCCGGAGCGCGATCAGCGATGACACCATTGCTCAGCCAATGAACGTTACCGAGAGGCGGCCGTTTACTTGCTCTGCGTGTGTGCGAGTGTGCGTTTCTTCTTGCGCCGCGCTACCGTTCGCTTCTTGCAACAATATTTGCACTGGCGCGAGCTCTTCCTCTATTAGCCCCACCAAGCTCCGAGAATTATTTATTTATTCGACCTTTTTCAGCTTTGCCGAATATTATCTTCAATATATTTTCAATTTATTATGAATCCATGAATTTACGTGAAGTTAATATGAGTTGGAAAGTGAACTCGATGAATATTAATGAAATCAAGTTAAAAGTTTCGATTAAAATTTTTAATTAGCTAGAAAATATTATTTTCTTTTTTTAAGAGGCTACGTACCATGCAATCAGGGATAGACACAAGATTTACAAATATTTTCATATATTTTATTATAACAAAGTTTCAATGTAAGAAACATGAAAAATACTGTACAACATTATCGCATAGAGGAATGGCATTCTTATCTAACTTAACAAAAAATAAGAAACCTTAGAAACTAACATCGTACGATTAACAGACCAAAACGTATATCTTAAATTGAAGCCCAAAAATATACAGTACTGCACAATATGAAAAAAAACGTCTCACTCACTTTTACATCCCGTGGAGGAACAAACCAAAAAGGCGACATACACGTACACATATCGGGGAGCGCGAAAATGTCCAGCATTCATCAGTAAATTTGGCGCATGACTCACACACGCACATACACACCACCGTCGCGCTCGCGAGCGAGTAAAGTACAAAGGCATCCAATTATCCACGCGGCGCCCTAATAAATAATAAGTTTTAATGCAGCGACCGGCCGGTTTAGATTTTACAAACTATACATTTACATAGGCTATTTACAAGAAACTAGAACAAAAGACTTACATACGTGCACTTCTTTTCTTTTTCTTTCTTTCTTTTTTTTTGGCATTCCAACAATGAAAAAAAGAGCAGCGCTGTCATAAATATATCCATCTCTTTGGCAAATTTGTTGTATGGTACGGACACGACACTAAAGTCGTCCGACGGTCAAGATAAAATGTAAAAAGAAAGTATGTTACAAAAATGTACAAACGAGCGAAGTGCAGCTACTAAGTACTGCGGCGCGATGAATCTCATCGATCTGATGCTTTCGTATGGGTAAAAGCAAAAAGCGAGAGAACCAGTTGGGAAGAATCAGCAATTGAGATTCCAGTCGCCTTCCATTCGCCACACGCTGAAGGCGTACGACAGCTTCTCGTGGGCGACGAAGCTGCAGGTGGACGACTGCGAGGAGGCGGCAATCTCACGAGCTGCCGAGAGGACTGCACTTCTGGGGCTCCTCTCGCCTGTGAAACGCGCAGGAAAAGAAGAAGAACCAGATGAGTAAAAAGTGCAGGGGTTGGAAAAAAGAAAAAAGAAGGAAATGAACTGACCAAGATCCTCGAGGCTGTCGGCGTCGGCGTTGCAGTGAAGCACCTGGTAGAGGAAGTCGATGTACTTGGCGGCCAGCCTGAGCGTTTGTATCTTGCTGAGCTTGTCGCTCGGCAGCGTGGGAATGCTCTTCCGGAGCTGCGAGAAGGCCTCGTTGAGACTCTGGGTCCTCTGGCGCTCCCTCACGTTGGCCATGACCCTCTGGTTCTGCAGGTCTTCCTCGCTGGCGCCGCTCTTCTTCCTCGCCTTGGCAGCCGGCCTGCTGCCCGAGGAGCAGGACGACGAGGCCCCCGACTCGTCGCTCTCGGCCTCGCTGGCCAGGCGCTTGCGCTTCAGACTTTTCGCCGCCGCCGTCGTCGTCGGCCGCTGCCGCTGCCGCTGCTGCTGCCTTTGCACCACCACTGGCGCTGGCGCCGGCGCCGGCTCGCGTTTGATCATCAGCGTCGTCTCGGGCTCGGTTTTGAACTTGACCGCGGGCTCGTCGAGGGGGTAGGAGGCCGCCGGCACTGCCGCGTCGCTCGCCGCCGGCGAGTACGCCAAGTAATTGCAGCTCTGCTCGGCCAGCTCCGGATCGTGCTGGTAGTACTTGGGCACCAACCTGTCCTCCGGACTGTCGTACAGATAGGCCGAATAAGTGGCGGCCGCTATCTGCTGCTGCTGCTGCTGCTGCTGCTGATGATGATGAAAGAGGAGCGGGTGCTGGAAACTCGGCAACTTTTGCTGGGCGTAGTGCAGCTGGTCGGCTGGCGGGCCTGCTGCCGCTGCTGCTGGCGGCGCCGACAAGTCCATGAGCCGGTGGGCGGCGCCGTTGTGGCTGCTGCTGGCGCTGGGCCGCTGAGGCGAGAAGCCGTGGTGATCCGGCGAATTGCTGGCCGAGCTGCCGGCGCTGTTCGGTATGCCCGAGCTGTCGCTGAGCGACGGGTAGAAGGCTGCAGCGCCGTAAGTGTCGCTCGCCGACTGCTGCTGCTGCTGCTGCTGATGCATCTTGCCGGAGAAGGGTAAGGCGCTGCTGAGAGTGCGGACAGCTCCAGGCATTGCTTGTGCTGCTGCTGCTCTGCTGCCGGTCTGTGCCAACTCGCTGCTGCTGTGCGATTGCAATCTCGCTTGCGACTGAACTGCTCGCTCGGAATTGCTCGGATCGGCGCGCTGCCGAGAAGGATCTTTCTGCTCCGCCTACTTTTCCAGCCGCGCTGGCGGGCCTGCATGCCCCCTCTACACTGCGCACTCCAAGCAAGCGCTCGCTGCGAAGAGAGAGACGAACGGAGCGGGGGAGGAGGATGCGCCGCGCCGCTGCTGTATAGCAGAGAGATGCGCCGACCAGAGGTGGGCCTGTTTTTTCTCCCTTCTTCCATTTTTCGCCTCTTTCGAGATGTATCAAAGACCTTTTTTTTCATGTTAATAAGTGCTTTTTTTTAAGTTGACGGGAATGTTCATTGTTGAATAACATTTTTTTTTAATTATTTCTCTCTGTTTTATCGAGATCCTTTTACCATAACTGCTGAGCAGTGGACTGAATCAATCCTTTTTACTTTCGACAATATAATAAGCAGGATTTAAAATCGTGGTTAAACATGCCAATGCAGTTCTTCGCATTAAACAAATATTAGTGAAAAAATTAATTTTTAAGTACAACTAAGGGTGAGCCCAAGACAAAATCGTTATTTGCTAATTGGTAATAACAAAATTCTTCCAGATAAAATAATTTGCCCAGTAAAAACATTTAAAAACGATATTATAGCATAAAAAATTCTTACATAGTTATATAATGACATTTTGAAAATTCAATTATTATTACTTGATCTTGTAAGTTTGATTAAAAGTCTGCCAGCAGAAAGCAAATAATTGACACGAATAGTAATATCTTTGCATAACTTGTGCTTCTTTGCATAAATGCCTGCGCCGCTTTGATGTGTTAGATTTTTTTCAAAATTCGATTTTGAACAAGTTCATCTGATACATGAAAAAATGAGATATTTGACATTAACGAAAGCTCAAAGTCATTAATTACATAAATCGCGTTGTGAGATGACTGCACAATTGATCATTCGGCGAGTTTCGAAGGAAAGTTCTGAAGCTTGAAATTACAGCAGACTGCACTCGCGGCAGTAAATTCAAGAATAAACTTGACAGTGATAATATGAAAAATAGTAAAAAAAACTGTAAAGAAAAGAAGTGCAGCGGGAGCAAAAGAAGAAGAAGAAGAAGAACTCTTCTCATCTCGTTGTCTCGACTTGTTGGCATGACGGGGGCGGGGGGAGAGAGCGACAAGTTATAAGCCAAAAGACAAAGCAAATAGAAAAAGCTGACGCTGGTGCGCGCGCTACGGGCAAAATGTATCGCGCGAAAACAAGTCAAGCTGTCAGTCGTGAAAGCTAGGCCACGACTGCACTGGTGCGAGAGAGAAATGAAGTTAAAAAGCCGCGTACACTGTCAAAGAGATGAGGTGAAATTGCCAAACAAAACGTCGAACAAAGGGAGAGAGAGGCAGAGACGTATATATATATATACATATATAATTAGCGGCCTATTTTGCCGCGCGCCGGATAAAGAAGCTGAAAAAATGGCAGCGCGTCGGTATAATATGCAGAAGCAACGCAAGCGCGAGCGCAAAGGGGAGAAAAATCGGCTGCCGAAAATAGACACTACTACTGTACTCGCTCGCCGAAATTCCATGGCCCAACAAAGAAAGCGAGCCTAGAGAGAGAGAACGCGTAATCGAGAGACGTCGTTGCGCGTCTCTCGCGCGCGGAGATATTGAAGATTCTTTTTTTTCACTCTATAAATAATGTGCGCGTACGCGGGGATCGAAAGTGGAACGCTTTTTTCTCTCTCTCTCTCTCTCTCTCCTCTTTCCTCGGCGATGGTTATTAATGCTCGCGATGAAAATCGGCATTGAGTTTGTTTTGGAGAGGCAATCACTTTTCGGCAAGTCAAAATAACTTGAAAGTTTTTGGTCATTAGACTTGCGCGGGTTGGGTATAATTGGAAAAAAATTATTTGTCAGAGGGCAAAAATTTATCGGTTGCGCGCGAGATAGCTTGATGGTTTGGCTGCGGATAGCTGCCGAAAATTCTGAAAGAGCTGAATAGGAGAAGATTAAATTTTTCCGTGCCGAATCTAAATTTGCAAGAAGGGCCTTTGGACAGCCGATTCTTACATTTAGATATTTACAAAAATCTGCATTATTGCATAGAAGCAGGATTTTTAGTAATTTTGCTTGCTAATCAGATTGATTCGCGTCAATCAATTAAAAAAAGCCATTTTCCAGTTGGATAAACATTAAAAAAAATATAATGAAATTGGCTCGATTAAAAACAAAGTGATGCGCAATTATGATTGAAAGTATCCGAGAAAATACCCGTACAACGCTTAAACAGTGACTCGGGCAAATGTCATATTGTAAATTGGCACATGTAGGCATATAGATAGCAGCATGTAACCTCGCAATGCAAACAGAGAGAATCGCGCGAATTGAATTGTCCTGGCAAACAGAGAAGTACCAGCAAGCGAAGCAGCCACCCGCCGTGTTTAAATCCTCTCTCTCCCTCTTCAAGTACAAACAAGAGCGAGATAGTGAGAGAGATAGAGAGGGAGAGGTCCTCGCTCGCAAGCAAGAGCGAGAGACGGAGAAAGCAAAGTAGGTGCGCTAATTGCCTTGCTGGTAGTGAACGTGCCCCGACCCTCGACTGCTGGTATATACGACACCCCAATTTGGGGTTTCCCCAGTTTTATAGTACTCTCTACGCACCGCCTGGTCACGTAGCGATAATTTCACCGTCGTATACTTGGTCCTCTCTCTCTCTCTCTCTCTCTCACTCTCCCTCTCTTGCGACGCCCATTCTTAATTGTCCTCTGTCTGTCCAATTGTCCTCACGTTACATTCGATTCCAACAGATTCAGAAAAAAATCATCATCAATGTGTTTAACGTAATGATCGCTGAAAATCATTGCGCCTCTTAAAAAATCACTTACTCGTGGTAATATTTACTATAGAGATTATAAGCTTCGTTTTTTAACGCATGCACATATGATAAGTTTCTGTCGTGGGCTGTAAGTTTCTACGCCAAATATTCAATAACTATTTCAGTACTAAATGACTGAATGTTTGGGCAACTCATACATGTACATCACATATGATAAGACTCAGCGGCAATCGCACATAAGTAAGTATTTCCGAAAGCTGCGGCGCAAGGTGTCATCAAGTTTTCACACCTACAGAGGAACACTTGCACTGGGCTATGTCAGCCGAAGAAGAAGAAGAAGAAAAAGCTCAACCTGCCATTGCACTGCACCTTATCCGCCGGAGCAGCATAGTATACAATAAATCCTTGCGCGCCGGCTGCAGCAAACAACATGCCTCGCGCACATTTCGCCATGAGAAAAAAAACCTGCGCACAGGCCGCTCACTCTCTCTCTCGACATAGGTAGGAGCTATTTCGTAGTGCTATCTGCTGTGCGAAAGTCATAAAAGTGTGCGAGAGGGAGAGTCCTTCGAATATTAGTGAGGGCATGTTGGCCATGTGTCGGCAATTGGGGGAAAGAAAATTTTGGCGCGACACATGTTTGGCATACGGTGGAAAACTCGCTGCGGCGCGACGGCGCGGCGGCTCGCTCGGGGCCCTATACCTCGAGAGGTAAACGTCTCGGAGAGGGACCACTCGTAAATGCAAATATCGCTGCAGAACTGAGAGGCCGAGAGAGAAGAACACGTGAGCGGAAGGAAGGAAATTGGCCGTCTGGGCGCCTCGTGTCCAACACATGGCCCACAAATTCCCATTATTTCCAGGAGAGGCTGCAAGAGCCTGCGAGATGGGCCCCCCAATTGAGAAAGGTACCAGCAGCACATGCGGCTCTTCACTTTATGACACTGCAGTTGCTGCCGCCCAGCGTTTACCTGATTTTTTTTCTACCACGCTTTCTCCTCTATGCGCGGCTGTTAACCTTTTTATGTTCACGCCTTATGTTGAGGATTAACTATATTGTGCTCTCGGAATTTTCCTTTCTCTTTTTTTTTTCTCGCCTGCGGGACAATAAAATTTGTTTGCTCATTTCGGACATTTCGTCTCGTTCTCATCGCTGCAGCCTGAGATTCATGGTTGAATTATGATTTTCGAAAGCGTTGGCAATCATATTTTTCTAGCTTTCGTATTATCATCCAAGCTCATCTTCTCAAATAATCTCAATAGCAAGAAGACGAACCAAATATTTTTTTATTTGTTGACTCTTTTACAGCAATTAGGAATCAAAAAAATGTAGCGCTAAAAAAGTAAATAATTTATCGACTAATCATCGACGTCGAGTTGCTGTTGCAACAATGAATATCCGGCGATTTATAGCTGTTTCAAGCTACCATCGGCAAACAGCAAAAGCTCGGCTCGCTCTCTGTCGAAAGTTAAAAGTCAATGCGGCAAACAAGGCGAACACATGGTGTAGGTACACGACTAGAGCTGCGAGAAAATCTGCGACAATATTTAGGCAATGGCCTGCAATCCCATTGAAGCTATCCAGCTCCTCTCAACAGGAGCAGCAGCACGCGTATGCGCACTCCCCGCCCTATGGCTTTCAAAGCGCAAATATTTTCGCACGCGTCCGCAAATCCTCTTGACCGCGCGTCAAAGGGCTTCTTCAGCAGTTCCTATTGAGACTATCCTGCAAACGCGCACACGCGATTTTGCGTGTGTATACTCTCCCAATTGGCTTCGGAGATGAGCCTCCGTAAGCCTCTTGTTTATATATACTTATTTTCGAGTTGCTCCTCAGTTAACCGCCAATTAGAGAATTCACCTTACTTTTTATTTTCATAAGATTCTTTCATCTAATTTTTTTATACTCGCCTCATCAATCAATTTCCCAATTTTTCAATCAAGTACGTTACTTCATTCATTGCTATTCGATCATTCGATCATTCAAAAAGCCTTATCAACTTTTAACGGCTTTTATCATAATGTCACCTTTAGTAAACAATGACAAGCGATCGCAGCTCCATTTTCATCAACTCGAATTTTGAGTGATTCATTTCTGCACTTTTGGACAATTGTCACACGCGTCTAGTTTGCTTCTTTTTCATGATATTCAAAGCCGTCGTGTCGCTGGCGAGTTCAGTTAAAAGTTACGAGCAACCAAAACTCGATTGTTAAAAAAAAGTGAATTTAAAAAAAAATACTAAAGTCTTACATCGCTAGCGCAAATTATATGTTGTATGAATTATTATGACTGCCAGTTTTCAATTACGACTATAAATGACAATTGAATAAAATTTTATCTAGATTCATTAAAAAAATGTTTAATCGAAAGTTTCTGATTGTCAAAGATCCCAAGGAAATCATGAACCGCAAGTTTTGCATTTTTTTTTCTCATAAAGAATCAGAAGTCTTCTTAAAAATCGAAACAAAAATGAAAGTGAGCAATGAATTAAAAGGATGATTGGCGTTTGAATGGGAGGAAGTGAAGCGCTCTAGCTTGTGAAAGGTAAAATGAAAAGATGGCACAGCGTCTGCACATGTGCTCTTTTCGGCTGCAGCATGCCTCAAAAACACATATTTGTAGAAACTCGCAGGTACAAACTGCACAGATATCAATCGGCAGCCATGAAATAACGTGTGTGTGTGTCTACGAGATGAGCTGCCGTTTGGACGATAAGACCCTCGATAAGAGCACTCGAGAAAGAAGATGATGCTAAGAGCCGAGGCAATCGAGGGCAATCGAGGGCAATCGAGAGGAAGACCACCCGAGAGATGAAAGTAGAGAGAAGAATGCGGCGTGTGTGCAGTCGTGTAAACTTGCGATTGGCGCGAATGTTTGGTTGTTTCGTATAGTACGCGCTTCCGATATCGACAGCTTGTTTATTAGCAAAAGCCTTGGAAAAATGACTTGTTCAGAGATGCCGCCGCGCGATTGTAAAATCGTTCTAGTCGAATGTCGAATGGAAAGGTGCGTAAAACAATGGACAAACAATAAACGAATAAATAGTAGGAGTTTTGGCTGAGTTGCTGCGAGCATTCGGAGGCCCAATAAACCGATAGCAATGAAAATACTTGTCGCATTGGCAGCTGCGCGCTAAAGCCAAATGAGACCTGGTAAGTGCAGCGTTATACACCCATGAAGTAAGGGCGCAGCAGGACGTGCAGCCGAGAGCCGCGTGCAGCTGCTACATAATGAATTGCCGAATAGCGGCCTCCTCTATCTGCTCGGCCGCCGATTATGGCGTTTGCTGGTACCAGTGCCCCTGTCTCTGTCTCTGTCGCTCTCCTCCTGCACGATTAGCCTACCTGGCCTGCCATAAAATCTCTGTGAGCTCGACCCCTCCCGAGCGCCTGCACCGCCACTTGGGGATTCCCCAAATGATACCTACGCGCCGTGCTCGAGACAATCAGCCCTCGGGCCTTTTTTTCTTCTGTCGCCTAGCTCTTTTCCTTTCAAGTTTATGGCGCTTATACCTACTTGTTGTCATCGACTGCCGATATTACATTTCAGGGCTGCATGCAGCTTTGCAGGCCTCATTCATAAGATACATTTTCTAGGCCCGGATTATCTGCCTTATGGGATTTGCAGATAACGACTCTTTACGTGCTATCTTCAAGATATACTCATTAAGCATGTAAACTATTGAATAAACCATTTGCTCATCAATCATTTACAAAAGTTGATTCAACGCCAATTGACCATCGTCATTCCCAAGTGATACATCAATTAAATGTTTATAAAAAAAAGCAATAAATATAATAGCGTGCAGGGAAAGGATCGCGCGAGCGATAACAAAACAGAACAGTTCCGCGTAAAAGACGAGCGCAAAAGAAGGAAGAACTTGAAAACGCAATAAACCGTCGCGTAGTCGGGGGGCATAATCGCCAATAAAACGTAATTCACTCTCCCATGCACCTTGGAGCTGCACGTCTGGCGAACACATGTCGCAGCGCGACAGCTCTCTCTCTCTCTCGACTCGTTCATTTTTGCTGTAATAGCGCTCGCTCTCGCGACGGCATTAGGTTGTCGGGGCGGCAAAGTAAGAAAAAAAAATTGTTTGTCTCTCGCTCAAACTCGCTCCCAGGCCTTGACATTCGCGTATAATGACCTGCGATTGATGATCGTTTGGAGGAGACAGACATGTTTTGGGGCGCGTGGGAATTAGCGAAAGAAGCTCTTTGTTAGTTTTGTTTGTTTGTTTGTTTTTTTTCGCGAGGTGGGCTGTGCGCGGGAGTTGAGTGCCATATTTTTCATTAAAAAAGTACTAGAACTGAGAATTAACAGGAAAATTGATATTGCCGCGGCCTAATATTGCCGTGAGTACATGTATGCCGTTTTAATGTCCACTTAAAATAAGCAAGATTGAGAAATAGATATATAATTGGAAAAGAGCAAATTATAGGAAATTATTGCAAATGATTGTTTGGACGAGATATCTCCAAGGACTGCATCTCTCTGAAAAGAGAAGAGAAGAGAAATTTTGTTGAAAGCGGAAGTGTGCAGGATAAGACGTGAAACAATGAATATCGATGGCCACTATCATTCTAAACTCGAGGAAAGAAGACAAGCTCTTCCGTAGAAATGGTCCGTCTGGCAAAAAGCAAAAGGCCTTAGCTCGAAAACGGCCCTGCACTGCAGCCGAGACTGCTAGCTGCCGTCTCTCGCAGGGGGGCAGTCGCGGGATACAATGGGGCAAAGGCAACACGTGTGCAGTGACATTCAGGCGTCTTGTCTTGTCTCTCTGCAGCGCATCTTCTTCCGGGAATATCCTCTCGAGAGCGAAGACGACAATGGAAAAGGCAGCTCTATATTATGTGCACTCGAGTTTTAACCGAGGGAATATTGAGAGCACATGCCTGCCTGGCATAGGCATTGGAAAATCATCCGTTCTCCTGACAAACATGTACACACGAAAACTGTGTATAGTGTGCGTGAAACTCGAGGCTAACTGCCAGCCTGCCGCCCCCGCTGAGTACGTGTGTGTGTGTGTGGCGCGTGAGGGCCCGCTTCTTCGTCTTCTATTTTTTTTTCTTGATATGCGCTACGATGGGGTGAAAAAAAGAGTCGAACCGAAGACTCCCGGACTGTCTGCCGGAGAATCTTTGATGTCGGTTGATTTTCTGAGTTTTATGCTGTAAATCGTTTTGATGCGTCGGGGACATGCAGCTTACTTGCATTAGAAATGCTCCAAATAATTTCATTGATTATGCAAAACTAACATGAAACTTTTCCCATTATCACATTTATTTCACAATTATCGCAATCTGCACTAATCTGCCCTCGAGATTGCTCTTAGCGCACCATGTGCGTATAAGCATAACCAGCCGCGGCAAATAATTAAGGTAAAAACGGCAATGAGCGAGGTGTCAAAGAGACACTACCTTCATACGAAAAAACAAGGATGCGCGTCTCGATAAATCGTTCAAGAGCTGCACTCCAAGAGGAACTTGAACATTATTTATGGGATCTGGCCAAGGTCATATAAGGGCTCGCTCTCTCTCGCTGTAGGAGCGCAGTCTAGCCTTCTTGGAAGCTCGCTTACGCGCACACACGCGACTCTACATATAAATTAGTGGGGAAGAGGAGCTGCTGCTGCTCCTGCGTGCGTGAATTTTTAAGGGGAAATATCACCGCTGGGGATTACGCGATGAGACACTGCAGCATATCGGATATTTGGTCAGGTTCTTCTCGGTGATCTATGGATCGTTTTTATTGGCGGTTTAACGACAATTTTCTCAACGGTTTTCTCAGCTCCGTCTTGGGGCCTTCGGGGCAGGGCAGAATTTATGGTACATATCTCGCTCGTGCGCCGAGCTATGGGCTTTCAGCTAATGCTCAACGGCCAATTATGACTTTGGTTAAACGTGCATCCATTGCAGCAAGCTACAGGTAGCCAATGAGATAGCGAGTGGTTGCCATTGGCCAGGTGTTGCTCCGCCTTTCGCCGCTCAGTCGCTCAGGTGTGTTTCATGCTTTCGACTCTTTCAAAAGCTTCTTTTCCCCAATGGAGTTTTCTATTCTTCCCATGCATTATAATTCAACATTGTTTATGGCCGCAAATTAAGTAAAGCACGACTTTTCATTCAACTTTTAATAATGTTCATGAATTTATTGTTAGTGATTTGGCCTTCGATAATACTGCGCAGCGTCTGCTGCGGCGCTCACAAAATCTGTCTTGCGAAAATTTTACACTCTCGGTAGAAAAAGCTTGCAGCGCTAATTATTTATAAATATTGATGGTGCGTGCCACAAGAGGTTCAGGACGTATGCAATTCCGTTGGACAACATTTCAAAATACTTTCCCACGATCATGTCTCCCATGTTTTTCGGTTATACGCTAGCTGCGGTGCGCGCGGTTAGGTGCGGCGGCGTCGCTCCCGAAATTTAGTACTTCCTCGGATCGTCTCCGGATTATCCCCTGATGCAAGGCTTGTTTTCCTTGTTTCTCCTCCTCCTCCCTTCTCCTTCAAAGGGGCCCAGTCTGGCCGTTTCTATACCACAATATTTGCTCTCTCCTGCAATTACGCCCGGATGCAACATCCTTTTCTTGAGCGCCTGCGTTCATCGCATCCTCGTTGCAATAAGCTTTTTATTGCAACATAGTAAACGATAAAAACATTTCCATTGCTGACTCGATCACTCGTAATCAAATGATGTGCACAATGAGGCTAGTTTTCGTCAGGATCAACTTCTAAAATATCATTATTTAAGGCGTACTTGAAGAATTAAACAAGGCCTGCACTGGAGTTTGACAAGAGAGGAGAGCAAAAAGAAGGAGGAGGTACATCATAAATTGCCCGCAAGAGCGAGCAGAAGCACTCTTCCTCGGTCCTCCCTGCAGCCAAGCAAGAGACTTGCACTCAATTGTTACTTTGCACTGGTCTGCCTTCAAAGTTGGGCTAAAGTTTATGGGCTGACAAGGACACACTGTAAGAAGCCATTGCATTCGTGGAAAGTTATGTCTCTTCTCGATTTTGCCGTTTCGAAATCGAAAAATCTTGTTTTATTCGATAATCGTATAAGACACAATTTCGACAGCACTTACTTGCCATCTCAGCGTCCGCTTTCGCGCAAACCTCTGACGGACGCCGCGGCTGCGTTTTTTCTTCTCCGCCGGCGGCGGCGGCTTTTTCGTTTTCAATTAGTAGCCGCGCGGCGGCAGACTATCGCAGGCTTATTAAAAAGGGTTGCTTTTTTATTGGAAAAAAGTTGGTCGGCCGTAACTTCCGTTCAGCGTCTCTCGATTGTTTGTTTATTCCGCGAGACGCGAGGCAGTTTTTATTATTTTTATTAGTATGACGACTATTTGGCGTTGCTCGGTATTTTCAGTTTTGAAGCTGCAAAAATTGAGGATACATCCGGTCAAGCAGCACGTGCTGAGCAACCACGTGGAGTTTCACTTGCAGAAGCGTTCGTTCACGGTTTGGCCAGGTTCGTTGCGCCAAAACCAAATGAGCTGTGACAATGATTTTTACAAGTTTGGTTATCCAACGCAGGCACTGCAACGTCGTTGAACAATGAGAAGAATGCGCTGATCGCGAGGCAGCAACGCAAGAGAAGAAACCAAATCTCGTGCTACTTACTTTTGGCCTTGGCGATAGTTCTTCTGGCGGTGATCGTCAGATCGAGCTTCCCATACCCGTTGCACGCCTCCTGCTTAGTCAAATGGTAATATAACTCGACAGATGATGAACGTCGTCGGCGGCTTCCCTCTGGCCTCTCCTCTATTTGTTTAGCTTCCGCGCCGAGAGCTTGGAAAAATATACCTACGCTGTCGTTCGGATTCTCGATACAACAAACAAACTTTTTTCTCCTTCCCTTGTGCAGGCAGTTCGCCGAGAGATGCGACTTGCTGCTATGTAAGTTGCGAGAGGAGATGGGCACTCAAGGAGGTAGTGCATTGTGGCTGCACATGAACCATCAAGATTATTATACGATAAAAGCGACACGGCTTGAGCTCAAGACGAACGTGACCGATGATATCGACATTGTTTTGGCTTATTCGACGCGGGATTCCGGCTGTATAGCTATGGTTTGTAATATTAAACTCAATATTATTCAATGGCCATTCAATGATGAAGATCGACAAATTGTTTTTAGGCACAATCGAAAGCGACAAATTGGTACAGTATTTTCGACGCTGGCAGAAATTATTGCAATCTACAAGAGCTCATTGATAAGGCGGGCTACGATTCGGATGATTTTACCGAAGAGACGGAAAACGCTATTTGTACTCAATATGACATGGCACATTGCGGCTGATTTTTTACAATCATTTTTTTTCCATTTTATAGTGATTTATTGAACTGGAATAATGAGTGACATTACCGTATTTTAACCACGCTTAAACTCTTTTTTTATAACAACCAAATTGGTTGAATGTTCCGCTAGTCAAGAAGAATCTATAATTTTGCTCATGTTTGGAAAATCTTTTGGAGTGGCGGGGCCCGAGCTCTATAAAGTCCTCTAACTCCAGCCCTGTGCTGAGGGATATCTCTGCATAGACGAACCCTAGACCGCTCGCAAGATCGGCTTCTACTATGGAAGAAGAGACCTGTTTTAGTACCTCATCGTTTCCCTTACCATTCAAGCAGCCAGGGTACAATCAATGCTCAGAAAAATGTTTTCCGGAGCTCCAGTGACTCTCGGAGAATACCAACGATCGGCATATATTTATGTATGAATTTTTATTTGCTAAACATGTTTTTGCAATTAAAATGTTTACATGATTTACTTGTTTAGACTAATCTCCATCTTAAAATGATGACACATCCAAATGATATTCATGAAGATGAAGCTTTATTTGCCCTTCTTTTCCACAATACATATATAGTCTAGAGCTCTGAGATTCTTAATTGTGCACTTCATGATCATGTTTCACATGTAAAAACTATTTCATCATAGACTCACTATGTTTTTTTCGAACAAGATGAGTACAACTAGGGCTTAGCGAATACTGAATAATCATGCTTAAATTAAATTTTTGTACAAAATAGTATAAATATACAATAAATAGGATCCTTGTTTCTATGCAAGTCATTTAAGTATGAGGTAGTTCAACTACGCAATGTGGTAAATTAAAAAATAGATTCTTTTGCAAGAGACTCACGTCAAAATTAAACGTCCTACGAACAATAATGAAAAATTATCTACCCAAACTAATCACCCATTACTGACGATCCTGATGTATGTCGATGGCAGTAACTTTGATCCTTTGCTATTACATTTCTGCATGGATTTCCGCTTCGAGTTTTCGCTCCGCAAAAAGCTTTAATCATGACCGGCGTGAAACTGAAATGAAATTCATGAGGTTTCAAACTACAAGAAGATTTGAGGCGACTTTTAATTATAAATACTGTATTTTTACAAGTCCTTGTCGTACAAAAATTACAAGTCAGTCTTTCGTTAACTTTGGAATGTATCGTAAAATAATTTCAGTTTATAGGTACCTTCGCGGCTTAAGAGATTCCCTAGGAACGTGCATAGTATCACGGATGGAAGAATCACGAAGTCCTCTGGGGAAATTCAGTTGCGGAGTATCTCTTTGTACGAATTTTCTTCTCAATACAGTACTGCTGTTACTCTCATCATCGCTTACAATATAACTACCATCTTGTACATCGGAAAATTCAGCACTGTCTTCTGATATGCTGGGATACCTTCCAGACAAGTACGCGCGGCGTTGCCTATCCGGTAGATAAGTGCATGAAAGTTCCTCTGTTGCGGCAAACTTTTGACGGATCCAAGATACCATTGAGTCACAGACGTGTTTCAAGTTTACTAAAAAAGGCAATTGGTACATTTTAAATTAATTCATTTCACACTATGTTACCATAGTTTTCGTAAATTTACCTATGCTATGAGTGACTTGATAGTTCATGTAATCCCAAGTATCACACATGCTATTCACAATTCTAAGTCCAAGTGATGGCTTAGGTGCATAGTGATGAGCATGAGAATCTAGTTTTGCGTGTCCATTCAATACTGTGGTTCCATTAACAAAAGGTTCTTGTTTTCTACTTTCTTTGCTCTCATCTTTTGGACGCAATAGGTAATGAATGCCGCTCATAACGAAATGCACTGAAAGACGAGAAGTGAAATAAGAAGAGAGTATGCAAGGTACATACATTTATATACAAAGTTACAGTATGAAAAACTAAATCCTACTTGCAGTTATCAGAAGTATCAACATTGACATGGATATAAAGTCGAGGCAAGCACTCAATCCATGCTTCAAATATGAAGCTAAGTTCAGAGGAACTATTCCTAATATTGCTGATCTTGTCAAGAATGGGGCTTGTAAAAAGGCTGCAACAATCATAGCTGCGAATAGGTAAACTATGTGCAAAGTGATGCGATATACTTTCTCTAGATTTTCTCCTGCAAGTAAATCAAATTTTGTAGTCATCACTTAATTTTAAACAATTCTAATTTACAAGCAAAAGATGAATGTTACCTGTTGTTCCAATGTATTCAGTGATCCATCCCAACTTTTGATCAATTTCAGCTCTCATGCTATTAGTCAAGTCCCATATGTAAACAATAGTTTGATTAATTTTTTCAAGTTTGACCAAAGTTTCTTGGTACTGAGAAGCAGCTTCTTGATTCTGATGAATGATTCTATTGGTACTGCTTTCAATTTTTTCCCAAAGCTGCTGAGCTTGATCTTGAATGCTCTTCAAATCTGCAATAATCTCCTCATGGTTTTGACCGTGCTCTTCTGCTTGCTCTAAGAGTTCCTTACTCGCCTTTTCTGTTGATACAAAATGATGCAATAGTTAAAAAATATGATATGATTGTACTCTAATGATTAAAAATCTTTTTGAATTGATCATTTACCTATTTTTTTCTGTATATCTTCAGTCATGGCTGCTAGCTGTTCGTGTCCTGCTCGAATAAGAGCTTTTTCCTCAGTAAGATGTTCAATATTAGACTCTATTAGTTCATGTGCAGCAACCGTCTGCTCTTCCAAACGGTCTTGACTTTCCTAATGAAATTTAATTTACCATTTGAAAGAAGATTTAATATTACGGTCAATTTGATACATACCTTCAATGAGGACAGAGTTTTAATTTGAGAATGAGCAGATTGCATAAGTTTATTAACAGTTAATTCAGTTAAGGCACGAAATTGGTGACTCCTTGCAGCATAACACACAGCCCTAGCTCGATTACTGATCAAATGGTAGGCATTCCAAGTATCGGCATCCATGTTTGTTGTACATTGTTTGATTGTCTGAAAAGAAGTACGATTTTCATTAATTTACTTGAGTTGAGAATATAAAAAGAAATATTATTGAGAGCAAAATCTTGTTCTTCAAGTCAGAAGAACAAGATTTTGCTCTCAATAATAGAAAGAGTAGAAAAAAATGAGTTGCACGAGAAACTACTCCACACTGAAGGGGAGACGTAAAGAGGGGTGACTTGTTGCAAGTCTGAACTTGCACAGAACCACCCCTTTTGCATCTCATCTACCGTACGGACCTCTATGGACGCAGGGAGAAATCTAGTAAGAGCATTGACAAGCTGAAGTTAGGCATTAACAAGGACTGAATGAAGAGTAGTTTTAAAAATGGTACAAGTAGGTCTATACATTTCAAGGCCATAACTTGCAAAGCATTTCATTACATGATCCATGCTCACACTTGACAAAACTCCGTTTTAAATTGCTTATCAAATCACTTTAGCCATTTATTAGTTTTTACTTTTATTTTTTGAGGAATCGTCATGACATAAAATATTCAAACAAATTATCTTACCATGTCTTCTGTGCAAGCATAAGTTTTCCTTCCTTCACTTTCTGACTGACAGTTAAGTAAATTCACGCTCAATTTAGCAAGTTGCTCTTCGGTCATAATGCTACATGATGTTTTGATCTTCAACACAACTTTGTGCTGACAAACCTCTAACGGTGAAGATATTTGAATGTCAGTTACAAATTTTGCTGCTTCCTTGAGAAACTTTTCATCCTCCGTTAATGCTTCATAAGGAACAGAAAGTAACGGAACTCCCTCGGGAACTCCACTGGAAACTAATTTTGTTTCCTCTTTTTGCCCCCAAAACCAATTGAGTACAGATTCTCCATTAACTTGAACTGCATTGACAGTCAGGAGTACAATAAAAAAAAGAGGGACACGTAGCTTCATTTTGTTACACAAGTTTACGCAGACCTAACAAAATAAATAAAATTTTGTTCCTTACAATTGTAGAAAATAAGTTTGAATACTCAATCATAAAAAATCTCCTTAAAAGTCATTTGTTTTCAAAAACCACGTGTAAAAGCGCAGAATTCATAGATTTATTTAAATAAAACAACACGGAAAATGTTTTACTTGGCACAGACAAGAACTTTTCCCTCGCGAGTTCACCGAAGCATACATAGATATACACTGATTTGTACAAAAATAAGACGTGCAAATTTAAAGTGTATTACCGTTTCGTAACGTACTTCAACAGCCATTCAACAAATACAAACCATCTTTCCGAAATCTTTCATGACATGATAAAGTGAACTCTTACCTTGCATCAATCAATGGAAAATCTATAAGCATTTCCTTCTTACGTAAATACAATCAAACAAAATTCATGAGCCACGAAAAAAACAAGAACTGAAAACGATTCAAACATTTCAAACGACAATGACAAGTGTCTCTCCGTTGTGCTGTGCGTGTCTGAGCCTGCTCGCGCCGGGGACTTTAAATGTCACGTGACCTATTATTTTCGTAAAAAGTAACGTAAAGTATTATTTGATAATTGACTCGACTATACCTCGATAATTTAATTATAGTGCTCATAATTATTCGTAGATTATTTCCTCTACTTAATTTGTTATTACGAAAAACGAATGCCTTTCAAGCAGACGTGGGAGGTTAGGGAAAGTGAGGGAATCGATCGGCCAATCCCGAGCGTTCATTTTAAATGAACTGCTGCTCCGAAATCTTGTGATTGGTTCGGAATAAAAGCGCGATTTACTTGAATTTTTATGGCTCTAAATGTTGGTGTAAACAAGAATGTCAATGTTTCATATAGATAAAACTTTGTTTTTATAGAAATAGGATGACTTCTTTTATTCGATATTTACAAGCTTTTAATTAGAAAAGTAATAAAATAAATATAAGAAATTTACAGTTGGAAGATGAGTCTCGTGTTCTCTTTTTCTACTTCTTGTCGCTCACTACTTCGCTGATACCGAACATGCCTGCAAGTAGTTTACCGTGTGATATAGGAACTGGTTCCTTGGGTGGCAGATATGGAGCCTTATCTCCCAAGTAGACGTAACTAATTTTATTCATAAGGATTTTGATATCCATTTACATGTGATTAATGTTTGAAAAGATGGTTCTTTTCAATAAAAGGATACGGAAGTCTAAGAATCCAATATGCACTTTGTGAAAGCTTTATAGGCTCTTCGCATCCAGTCACAAAGATGGGACATGGTGCTGGAGCAGGCTGAACTCGTGGATTTAATGTTATATGAACTGGAGCTTTAGGCGTGACGACATGGATTCTCATGAGCTGTGCGATGAGAGGTTTGGGTTGCCTGGAAACAAGTTCATTTCTAGTTCATATTAAAAGAATCAAATTTTCCAATTTAAAAAACAAACCTGCAAGGACAAGGGAAGTATAGAGGCATATCTGCTGTACTAGATGTAACTTTATTTGCATTCTCCTTCATTGGGCCAATTCCAGCTACTTTCAAGATCTTGTCTGGTGTGCAAGCCATGAATCTATGTCCTCGAGGACACTCATATTCAAATCCAACGAATATCTTCACAAGTAATTCTTTTCCTCTTTTTGCCTTTCTTCCTCGCATCATGTTCATGTTTTGATAAGTCTTGCCACGGGAGCCAAAACCGTGCTGATTATTATCATGAGCATAAGACCATAGAGAGCCCCTGTCTTTTTGGTGCTCTAATCTGCAAAAAATTGTTCCACCTTGAGGGAGTGATTTCAACTTTTTATTATGGACCTTCTTACCTGACCGTAACGTCCCAAGGCAACAAAAATGCAGAATTACCAAGAATACCAGATTGGTGTTGTAATCCCAAGTTATGGGAATATATGCTACTTGATCCCAGACAAATTAGAGACCAGCTGGAGAACTGAGGAAGTAAGCCAGATGGAGATTCACTGTGCAACATTCCCGGTAAATATTCTGTTGTAGACGGCTGTCTATTTAAAGATTTATCTTTTGAACTATCAGGATCAGCCTCTGCAACAGCGATGACAACTTTGTTCTCATCGCCAGGAGTAAAACTAATTTTGTCACCCTCATTGATATCACTTTGTGCTGGAGGTGATTGCCCACCACTTCCATAAGCTGTGATTTCATCTGCAGTGGATACTGAAAATTCAAAACGTAAGACTGTAATTGTAATTTATAACAAAATAAAAATGTACACGAAAAGACGAACCATTGATTCCCAAACTGCAAACTTGTGTTGGACCTTGTGGTGTAGAAACATCACCTTTCAATGAATCTTTTCGATTTGTAGAAAATAATTGTGCTGCCCTAAAAATGTCAAGGTAATCATGGAGGAATCATGAAATGAATGCCGAGTTCGTAACATGAAATCACCTGAAATTGTGAGTGCTAGGTTGAAAAACTGGAAAATTGTAGCACTCCAACTGATTGCAACCACATTGCATTGCTAACATTTGGAAATAATCATAATTGGCTTGCTTAAGATTGAAAGGATCCTCACGAGATCCTTGGCATCTACCGCAATTGCAAGCACAAATATATCTCACACCGCTGCAGTGTTCTATAACTGGCAGATCACTGGAAATTTAAATAGAGTATAAAAGTGAGTGAGTGAACCATTGTCAATAGAGACTTGTCAAAAACATTAGTTCTAGTTCACTTGAAATCTTCTCTTGTATCTAGAGTTTCTCCACCACCAGCTCCCTCGCCACCACCTTTGTGAATGGGATTTGTACAAGGATTTCCAGTAAGTGACAAAACTTGGCACATTTGGCGACCATTTCGCCAATGTTTATCACATTCATCTTGCAATCTTTTACTGAATTCTTCAAACAGAGGTCCTCTTGCGTGCATTTCAAATACAGCCATTGCATGAGCCAGTTTTGAGTCATGATAGGCCCTGAGATGAACAAGTTAGACCAATTTTAGTAAATAGATTTTGACTGACAGGCAAAGTCATGTATTTTTTATATTCACCTTGTGTAATGTTGAGGAAGATTTTCTTGATAAGCTTGTAAAGCTCTGGGTAAAACTTTAGAACAACGGCTTTTACTAAACTTAACATCAGTATCTAGTAAGCCATGAAGACTTTGAAGACCTTTATCATTTCCTTGCAAAAAAAACTCGTGCAATTTGTTGGCTACAGTGAAGAAGAGGGACAAGGTTGGTATCTGAAACACATATACCCAAACGCATGTTCAAATGAAAGAAGGTCATTTCCAGTTTAGCACAGTACCTCAAAATGTGCTGGAGCTGCATGACGACCCACATTATCATCGAAACCTTTTAAAAAAGCCAAGTTTATGTGCTGCTGAAGAAACCGCTTGAATGTGTGTACATCTAGAAATGATTGTTTTTACTGTTAATTTTAAGGTTATATGTTGTAAATCTAATCATGTTGAGAGAATAATTCTACCTTCTCCAGTGTCATTAAAATTATCTATTGGATTACTATTTACAAAACTTTTTGAACTTGATACACCAGGTGTAACTGTACAACTCTTGATTAATTGTTTAGTCATGTAAGCTAAAATGTCTCTGGATTCAGGATCACCAGTATTTACAAAAACAAATTCTTGATTTGCTGGTATTGCAAACAATGAATTTGAGCTGCAAAATTAAATTAAGATGGTTAGTAGATCATCTTCCAAAATTATCATTCCTAAGAAGAAGATACCTTATGTTAGTAACTATTCTGTTCTTTCTCAAAACTTGATATATCCTATCTTCTAAAGAATGTTCAAGTTTCTTAATATTGGCTTCATTTTGTGGATCACGAAATGACGATGGGCAGGTTTCAAAATAAAATAGAACACGTGGTGAGCAAGGCCTTCCGTATGACACCCAATCTTTAGGCAGACCCAATATTGTACTCAAAATATCAGACAAATGGTCTGAGGTTTTTTGCCTGTTAAACAAAATAATTGAATTAAATACCTAAGATTGAAAAATTGGTTCTAAGATTTATCAATAGCTTACCTGACAATATCAAGAGCTCTGAATAAATGAACATAGCTGTGGTCAAAATTGTGAGTTGGATGGCTGAGAATTACAACATGAGACAAATGAAAGAGTACCAGCAATGCTCTTGAGTACTTATTTCTCATGTGTGCCCAGGCACTCAGAAAGTCTTTGCGCTCTTGATTTTCAATAAACTGGTCATATTCGTTTACTAGATTGTAGGTATCCAAGAGTCCTCTTAAATGCAGGTAAACAGTTCTAGTTTTTGGATCATGATAGCCTTCTATTTCACACTGGAATTGTAAATAAATTATAAAAAAAAATTGTAGATCATGATTGAAAGAAACGTAAAAAATATATTACAAATAAATTCTCATCAACAGTTGGCTCTTCGAGGAGGTCTACTTGCAATACAGAGCTGAACATTCCAGCCTTGCATCCTTTGGCTCGAAATTGACTTTTGCCGAAAACCGATACAACTAGAGTCTTTCGATCCAAGTTTGGAAAACTAGAAAGAATTTTATAAATCTTTTGTCTTTTTTGTCTGTAGCCTTCATTTTAATGATATTATTCAATAAATTATCTGTGAAATCTATTCAATATTAAAAAAAAACATTTAGAGCCCTAACCTATATACTAACCTTTCACTATCGCAGGGAATACGAAACTTTTGGGGCCGCATTTTATGCTAGCGCGCCTAATTGTCAGTAAGGCAATAAATAAAAATTCGTGAAGGATATTTTGCAAAAAATATCATTTTTTAAGACTTTCCATATAATAGAGGTTATTTTACAGCCGTTTCGTGTTCCATCGCGATGTCAATACGGATTATACGGAAAGCTGTCTGCCAGCTGCGTATAGTAAGTGTAAACGTAAAACGAATGCGCAGGTCGCCACTGTAGCAAAGTAGAATTTGAAATTGACAGAATTTTGTATGCAGCTACTATCGGTTTGAAAATGATAGGCAGTCGACTTTCCAAGCGTGTAACTTTGTGAAAAAAAATCGCCCGAAAATGC
>JAWWMK010000001.1:12329274-12357797 GCA_035047105.1 Galeopsomyia nigrocyanea
TATTTTCGGGCGATTTTTTTTCACAAAGTTACACGCTTGGAAAGTCGACTGCCTATCATTTTCAAACCGATAGTAGTATATGTTATGTATGTATGTAAGCTGTAATCTCTTTTTATTTTTCATGTTTCATGATTTAAACTTGTGCAGACTGCAGCAAATTCTTACTAAAATTAGGCAAAATACGAAAAACAGCTGTTTTGACAGGACTGCTTTTAAAAAGGCTTTCTGATCCATGTCTTATTTCGTGAGATATAACATGAACTTGAAACATGCGGGTTCATAAAATAATTGATTAAATGCTCAAATAGATGTATGGTGGGTCATTGAATTTTATTGTTGAAATACTGTTTTAATAATACGTACGTATATAAGATAATGTTTATGTACATACAAAGGTACAAAATGACACGATTATGCATCAGTGTTTTTTGGCGTATGATCACACAATTTCACCGGATTCGACATCCGACTCATGTTCGCGTACAACTAGAGTAATCAAAAATACATAATATTAGTCGAATAGTATCGCAAAAAACCATAATACTAAGGTCAGTACAGTACGATTTTGATTTGTGTGGTACCTATACTCGCTTACACAGAATATCTTTGGCAATAATAATTTTCAAAACGAAGAATGATGATTTATTGCTATAAATCTTTGGTACACATCATGCATACACCGACACACACACACGCACACATTCATTCACTTCCTAAATAATTAAGTTATTCGATATACATATAATCGTTCGGGTATCACAATGACTAAAAGCAAAACGAGTGAAAATATAATTGCGAGGATAATAAATTGAAACTGATAAAAATAATATCGGTTGAAAACAAATGATACATGTGCCCATGTTGGAAACTTAAAGTTTGATGGTGTGCCGTACGTCTAACACAACATTTTTTTATACTTTTTTTATCGATTAAATATCAATCGTAATGAGAGCGAATATTGTAAAAAATGGTATATTTGAAATTAAAATTATCAATTGAAGAATATATGAATATACAGGTTGAATAAATAAAAGAAGGTTCAAATGATGATGTAATGATGAAACAATTGGATCTCACTAGAATCTCTATTATAATGGAACCTCAATAAGCCATATTTATGATATAGAAAGTGAGCGAGTGAAGGTAAGAATTGTTGAAAAATTGCTGTGATAGACGGGCAAAGCAAACAACAAGAGGAACATGTAGGCGCAGCAAGCATTGAAGAACTCGAATAAAAGAAGTAACGGGAGCTCCTCATATGCTCAAGAGACGGATCGAGAGAATGGGTAGCAGCAGCAAGTGGAAAGGTGCATGAAGATCCCCTCAGTAGACGTCGTAGAGCAAGTAACGGTGAAGGGTGTGGGGCAGCTGAAGACTGTCGACAACTTTGGGTAACTTGGTTCCGCACATTTTCCGTACAATCAACCTGGCTTGATGAACCAACGGCAACGGCGTCCTCGCAGCCTCCATAACCAATTCCTTCTGCGCGTCCGTCAAACTCGACGATCGTTTGATCATACAAGGATCGAAACTCTCGGCTGCCGAGAGTAGAGCCTGCAGTAAGCGCGGTTTGTCCGCCGTGTTCTGGAGGGAATTCAATATACCGTGTGGATCTCGAAATTGCGTCTTGATCACCACTCTCGCGCCGTATTTGAGCAGTAGTGCGACCACTTCGACCGACGGGTTCTCGTTCGACGCGACGTATTCCGCGAGGACGGGACGGAGCGATAAACCTTCTTCACTTCGGATCACGAGGTTTGGATCGGCACCTCGTTCCAGTAACATGATCAGCATTTCCAGTCGGTTTGGGATGTTGTCCGCACAGGCGACGTGTAACGACGAGCCGATTATGGGTGATGTGGCGTTTACGTCCGCACCTGCAAATGTCATGTTCATGTATCAATGTTCTTCAAGTAGCTAGGTACATGTTCATGTGCTGCTGCTGCAACGAGAGCACGGGCAGCACGGGTTCGTGAAATGAGCCTACATCTATGAAACACAAAAATAGCTTGCTCTCCGTTGCGCACCGTGAGCAACATCTTAAGAAGAGCTAGAAAAGTTTCATTATTTTTTTTTATTTTTTTGCTTTTTTGAATTTCGCACCGGGTGCGAGAAGACGCGATTGACACATGAAAAAACTCATGATTACCAGCTTCGAGAAGCATCTCCACAATATCCGGATCGCCCTTGAGGATCGCTAAATCCAACACTGCGGGTTTCTGATAATCCGGGCCCAAATTGAGTTTTGCACCTTGCTTCAGTAGCAGATTGATAACTGCAGGATCGCCTCCGAGAATGGCGTAATGCAGTACCGTTCGGTAATCATGCCGCGCGTCTGCCATCGCGTTCACGTTCGCACCGTAACTCATGAGCAGCAGCACCGATGCTATGCCCTGTTGGATCAATGGAAACGATTAATTTATTGCACCAACAGATGATATTCAATTTTCAAAGAACAAAGTAGGAAAAGCCATCACAAGGAAGAGCGCATGCACAAACAGCAAGATCAAAAACAATTAAGGGGTCCGTATCCTTTTTTTTTTCTTTTTGACTACTCATCTGTATGCACACAATTTTTGTCAATTGATCGAAAGCCGCAAATTTTATAATTAATAAATGATACTTTGACAGAGAGACGCGCAAGGTCGTGTGTTTCCGGCTTGCGATCAAAGGCATTGAAAAACAAGAGCAGCGGAAGGATAGAGTGAGAGAGTGGTAACTTCCTAATTCCGTGGCGCGGCCTTCTGCCCCGCGAGTTTCGGCAGAAGTTGAGCCGAGCGGCTGACCGGTTGGACCGTTGAGCATCCCGAAACTGTCGCGATACCACTTCTCGAAAGCTAGAACTTTCTGCAGTTCGGCGGGCGGGGGTTGGGTTTTCGGAGGTTTATTCGCAAGAAGAGATCCAAAGGAAAGAACAAAACAGAGAAACGGCAGTTTTAGTTGCAAGCTTGATATCACGGTTATGCGATGAAGAGCGGAGATGAGGATGAAGGACCCATGTTACGATTGAAAATGAAGAGTTCTTGAAAAATTGGGACGAAAAGAATCGAGGAGGAATGATGGTGGGTGCGTGAGGCGGCGAGTGCACGATAGAATTAAGACGGTCACCTGCGGCAGTCGAGCAGCCTTCATGAGCGGCGTGAGACCGGCGCGATCGCGAGTATTTGGCAGAGCGCCAAAGGCGAGAAGTAGCTCCATACACTCAAGGTCCAACGGCGAAACAAGGTTTATCTCCGAGCCGAAGAAGTAGCGCTTGTTGGGATTGGCTCCGGCTTCCAGCAGCGTGCGCGCCACGTCCAGGTGATGGTTGCGCAGCGCCAACCTCAACGGCTCGTCGCACAACATGGTCCTTGCGGATGCAAATAAGTCGAGTAAGTGCGCAGGCCGAGGAGGCGAGGCGGGGACTCACCTTGGGAATTGCTCGCTCGTGTCCTGCCGGTGGTCCACCTTGGCGCCGCACTTGAGCAGCAGCCTGACCAAGTCGTGGTAGCCGTGCTCGGCGGCCAGGTGCAAGGCCGAGTAGCCGCACTCGTCGATGGCGTCGATCTCGGCGCCCCTGGTCAGCAGCAGTTGCGCCGCGTCCGCGTAACGCTGCCAGACGGCGTAGTGCAGCGGCCTCAGGCCTTGGGTCACCGGCTCGTTCGGCTTGGCGCCGCAGGCCAGCAGGATCCTTATCTCGTCCAGCGGTTGCATGCGGATTATCGCGTCGGCCAGCTCCCGCTGCAGCGGGTTGGATATGCACTCGGCCGGCATCTAAACAAGCATTTCAAGCTCATTTTTCGCTATCGCTGCTCGATCTAGTTTTTAATAGTGCTGCTTAGCTGCGAGCGTCTGTAAGCTCAATTAAGCGTATCGGATGAGCGTGTATTAGGCAATTTCATCGAAGGACAGCTTGCCACTATAATAGGCACCTCCTCTTGTTCCTCAATAATTCCAGCTTCACGGGCGTCGCAAATGTTCATCATTCAAATCCATTTCCCAGAATTGCTTCAAGCTCGCGTTTTTCGCGCATTAGCTTACATCATGAACAAGCTTGCCCGCGCCGCGCCGCGGCGTACTTATTATGAGCTCGTAGATTGCGACATGAGTTGTGCTGTGCATGAGCGAAATGGGCTGCTCCCCCCCTCTTGAGCTGGCAAGTGGCATAACGTATTTAAAGACGAGTACGCTAAGATTTGATTTTGTTCAAGTAACTTTTCGAGCGCGCCCCTCTCGTCATATGTGCAAGTTCGAGTTTCGTAAAGTAAATATATCAAGGAATTTCCCTTTCGAGTAGTCATCAAATTATTTGGAAAAAAAAATCTCTCATCTCTTCATCTACAAATTCACTTTTCAATTCACGCAAATTCTATCAAACTAATCAATGACAAACAGAAATGAACTTGTATTCATGAACGCAACAAGAAGATGCTCAAAAATAGAATGGCAACGATCGGATCGACCGATTCAACTTGACCCGTTGTGCGCGAACGCATCCCGCTCGTCCCGGTGTACCATACCATATAAAGTATCGTTCGTCTCATAATGACGATGAGCACGATAAACGCGGACAGCTCCTCATTAATGTTCCCTCCGCCTTTGACTATTGCGCCAGCTCATGCAGCCTTTATTCGTTTGCGCAACGCCAAATGCGATCGAAGAGCTGCTGTATTTTCGCAGGTTACACGCGTGCTCGAATCGCGATTAAACAGGACTAACGCCAAGAAACGTGCGCCCCGCGCGCGGATTATAAATAACGTCGCGATACCCGACTATGCCCCACTCCTCGATTAATAGAAGAGAGGGCTCTACATTTTGCTAATAGAAGGACTTAACTTGGATTGCGATAATAAAGTGGCTCCCATCAAATTTTAAAAAAAGAAGAGATTCACAATCCATTTCAAGTCAGTGAAGTATGGCTCAGATTTTGCGTTTACACTAATTGTTACATCATGTTCGTACCATCAAATATAATGAAAGTTCCAATTATCCCCAAAGAAGAAATCTGTTTTGCAGCAGCCGAAGTTTCGGTTAAATTTCCATTTTAATGAATACGTGTCGTTTCAGTTAGTCTAACACATCTAAACATGAAACTGGGATGCACCATTCGATTCGTCTTCCTCCACCCTTACAAGAGCACTGACCAGAAATTACGCGCCAATTATTTTGACCTTTCGATCACTTTCGATTGTACCCAACTACACTAAAAATTAATAATGGATCATGAAGAACCGAAAGCGAAACTTGACAGCTCGTCAAAATAAATTTACTTGTTTCACTAATTATCCCTCATGAAACATGGATTCTCGTCATGCTCTTCAAAATGAATGTTGATACGTAACTGTGTTATTGACACAATACTTGAAAAGTGAAAGATGGTCATGTTGTAACTTGCTCATCCGTGTCACCCGCGCAATAGCCCCCCTACCGTCAAAAAACTAGTTGCATTCAAAGTGCTATAAATCGGGCTAGCATTCATAAACAAACGGCTCTTTTTGAAGCTCCTTTCATGAGCCTTAAAATGATTCATTTACGGTAAAAAGATGCAGCTATTTGCGCCTATAACCTTAAATTAAAAAGAATCAGGCAGCCGAACAAGTTATAGTTATGACGTTCTTGTTCGGGCCTACTCACAACACAATAATTCATCTTCCGAAAAATCCATTGTTTTTATTTGTTAAGAAGCCAATTTGTTTCCCGCATGGAACAACGCAGCCGCAGTAGCGCGGAGTTTCCTTGACACAATGGCAACACGTCGCACGTTTCTATTAACACTCCAAAAATCACAGTGGACAAACACGTGTCTTTGTAAATGAACTGCATAATGAACGTCGAGCCATTGAGACAAGAAAGCAGGAACTTGAGCGGGGATCGTCGGGAATTCGGCCGTCGCATAGCTGCGACATTGTATTGGAGGCACAGCTCGCAGCTGAGCATGCAAAAGAGACGTGATACGGGGGAATTCAGTGACGCAAGTACAATAGCATGGAGAAAGCAATGCGACTTTTTTTGTTATTTTTTTTTTGGTATACGCACTTTTGATCTCTAAAAGTACTTGTCAGCTCCGAGGAACGAAAAGAAGGATCAAATCCTAGCTCGATTCACTTGGATATAAGTAGGTAGCGCAAGTTTATTGGGACGATACTGCTATCAGCTCTCTTGAGTACTGAAAAAGAGTAAGAAACTTGAGTGCCCTGTATTTTCCGAGTATTTTAAATCTATAAAAGCTCATTATTATAGGTAGCATGAAGACTTGAGAAATGTTCATTAGGGACTGAGAACAAAGGAGACGCAAAACGTTCCTCTCGAGCAGTCGAGCAGTCGAGCCTTCTCTATCATCATCTCCGCATCTGCTGTGGCGCGCTCGCCGCGATATTCGAAATCCAGATATTTTTAAACCTAACGTGACTCGTGTCGTTGTCTTGTGCGCGAGAGCACGAGGCTTTAGGACTTTATAAACGAAACAAAGTGCAAGCATTAACTCGCGCAAGCCTTCTCGAAGATTCGACTAAGGAGAAGACTTGCGGTTCAAGTTTTAATTAATGTGGAGAACAAAGAAGATGACGTTTGAAACGTTTCTTTCTTCAAATTGCTTGCCGTGCAGTTGATTAAATATTAAAAAATGCAAATTTAATGACTAGTATTGAACATGTTGAAATCAAGTGTTTCTCGATAATCGCGCCCAAGTAAACAAAGCAAATGCGGTGGTAGCGTTGGCTCGTAACGTGTCGCGGGAGAAGTGTTTTTCGCGTAGATAGTGCACGGGCCGAAAATAGAGCCGTGGGAAAGTCCGCGGCGCGTGCGTGCACTTGTTGCTGCTTGCGTTATATTTATAATTGAATACTTGGAAAAATGAGGGTGCAAGCTTGCCAAGTGCGACGCAGTTTTTGCGCTCCTCGCGGCCTTTATCAATTGCCACTCTTCGTGTTATTATTTATCCGCAGCGGGGGCCACCTTCATTCAAGCCTTTATTTGTTTTGGAGATTTCGACGATTTCTTTATATCGTTGCGAGCTTGCTAAGAAGCTCCAATGCAAATGGTACACACGTTCACAGCCAACTCTTGATATTCTGACGGATTCGATGAAACATCAATGATCCATCATTAGATGCCGAAATTTGGCCAAATTAGAAGAATCATGTTGAAGAAGAAGAAGACTAGGAATAGAGCCGACCGCAGCAGAGTCAAACATTCATTTCCAAATCACTTCCCAAACACAACGAGGCAAGATCTTCTCTTGTTAATCGAGTTGCAAGTCCAAGTCGACTAACAATACGAGGAACATGCAGAATTTTGCAAAAAAAGTGGGCAAACTTCTTCCCCGTGTAATTATTAGTCAAAGTCTCGAAAGATCGAAACTCCCCCGGCCACAGTTTTTTGGCAAGAGTTCATGTGCGCGCAGTGGCAAATTTTGGCGGTGATGCCGGAAGAAGACAGGCGAGATTCACACGCAGTCTGCCGCCGGCATCCACCTGCGTCACATGGTACTTGGTTTATTTATTTTTTTCTTTCTTCAACGCCGTGGTTATTTTTAACTTTTTTCTTGAGGCCACGTGAATGATTTCGGTGAACTTCGCAAAAAAAAGACTTGCAATTCCCCGAGCGAAACTTCTTCACCTTCTGATTCGTTTCAATCAAGAATTAATAGCGCCGAAGACGACGCCGCGGGCACCTTTTTTATTCGAGCAAACGTTGTACGAACGCGTGGCCTGAAATCAATTAGTCTGTAAATTTAGAACGAATGCTGGTGGGATAAATTTTCGGACCCGCGTCGATCGATTCGTTTATAGGCCCAACAAAGTGGCTCGTCATTTTTAATGTTTCAACAATTAAATTACTTGAATGACTCGTCTTTGAGTTAATTGACGCTGAGTACCGTGTTAAAAAGAACATGAGTAATTGTGTTCGCGTTGAATGGAAAACAAACTAGTAATCTGGTTCCTTCTTCATGAACCATCTTCAAATTCAGTGTTCAGTTACCAAGTCCATCACTGATTCAATTACAATTTATAGTATGAGTACATGACGCGTGGGTACATGTGCAATTTGGCAAAGGTTCACGATCATCAAATATATACGCACATCGAAGCGCATTGCGCTATATGAAATGGCGTCGCTCATTATATAAAAACAAAAACAAACGAACGCCGAATAACTCAACGAATTGACTGGAATTGAAAAACGAAGAAAAGAGGAACGCATCGCGTCATCATGTTCACAATGTTCCTCCTACCAGCGCTGGATTTTGAGCACCAATAGACAGAAAATAAAGGAAGAACCTCACTTGAAGAATCACGCGAGCGCGAGCCATGGAACGACGTGCGCCAATAGAAGAAGGAGAAAAAAGAGCAAGAATTCACGTGGTACTCACATCGAAGATAGTGCGGTGCTCCAACATACGTGATGCGTGTATAGTTACGGGTAATCGTTTAGACGAACTGGCTTCGACTCAACGCGACCCGGTCCTATTTAAAGCCTCGTTGGCGCGCAAGCCCGAAATAACTGCACACAAAGAGGGATGTGCGCGCGATCGTCTGTACCGATCGATCGCGTCGCTCGTACACAAGTTCGCATTCTTCTTCTTTCAGTTCCTCTTCTCCTTCTTGCGACTGAACGGATGAACGATTTGAAATGAGATTTTTCGCTGGCGTGATTCGATGAGCTTTTTTCAAATGTAGAAGAGCTTCGCGCGGTTAGGTGTCGCTACATGTGCTGGCGCGGCACCGGGCACACACGGCGGCTTTACTGGCTTCTCGTTCTCGTGAACATCAATCTTTTCAAATCAATCATTTTATTAGCGGATCATTTGTTTTCATCTCCTTACGTATTGGGAAATTCAGTCGACAATTGATCAGACTGTTTGTTATGATTTTCGAAATTGTGACTCAATTTCTTTTAGCCTACTCATAATTCGTGCTCTTCTATTTTATCAATTCATAACGAGACTTGCGAGTTGTGCAGTATGTATATCGAAAGAGAAGATCACAAATTTTTGAGCGTGTAACAATACGTAATTAAGAAAATGAAGAGCGCAAAATGAAATCCAAGTGAAAACAATGTAACCGTCCAAAAATTGTCACGCTGCCAACAAGAGCAATCGCTACTCATAGTTCTTGAACGCACTATCAATGTCATGATCGACCAGAAGAAAAAAAAGAAAACAAGAATTTTTGGTGCATCGCATCAAAAATACATTGTTCAAATCAAGAGCACGCGCACGAAAGCCGCTGCAAGCGTCGGGAGAGAGAGAGAGAGAGAGAGAGAGAGAGAGAGAGCGCGAGAGAGAGAGAATCTGGCCGTTAATACGAAATTCAAGGTGAAAATAGATGCAGGCAAGCGCTCTTTTTAGCGCGTATAAAGGAGAGTAACGACATAAAGTGCAAGAAAGCTTCAAGGCGGACTCCTCCTCCTCCTCCTCCTTCTTCTTCTTCTGAAAGTGCATCGCACTCTTCGTGACTCTCGCCAGCGCAGCGTGTTATAGACTCGGACAAAGAAGTCGCCATACGGCACAATTAGGTGTATTTCTGATGGGCGCTTGTGAATGGAATAATATAATGGGTAAATCATCACATATATTAATCTTTTAATTGGCATTATGGCACATGTACTTCGTTTTTTCAACTCATGTATTTATAATCATTTTTGGATCAAGACAAAATGAACGTAATAGTGATGTGCCATATATACATGAATTACTTACGTGAACGTCACTTAAAGTGTTGTATTTTGAAATTGTTTTAATACTATCAGTGTTCATTCCCTTCTTGATTTATACTCGTAAATTAATGCGTAGCCACATATATTACCAATCCTATTATAGTCATGAGATGATTAATCAGTCTGTTTTTTTACAATATTTTAATTGTTTTAGCACGCACACTTCTTCATACTTTGCAATGGTAAGCATCTTCTTAACATTCTTCATAATAAAATCCGGCAGAATCATCACGTCGTCAGACCACATGAGTGGGAACAATGCATCACGAACGCCTCTCATCAGTCTATATTTTTCCAAATTCATTAAGTAACAAGCTTTATTGTATTTGAAAAGAAGGAAGAACCAGACTAGTAAGTGGTTCAATGTCGAGAATAATCATGTGCTCGTCCTTTTTAGGATGTAAAGTAAAGTAAATCAATTTCATATACAGAGGAACGGAACACCCCCAAAAAGTCGCTTAGAAAATGAGTAAAAACAACTTAAGCCGAATACGAATATGGCATTTATTTCTTCCTGCAATTGGGGCTTCATTGTTAAAATCACAAATGTTTAAACCAATCAATAAAAAATAGGTTTTTTTGAGCTCACAAATTTTTTTTTTTAAATATGGATTATTTTAAGAAGAAAATGTCTCTTACATTTCTCTGTGAAATGCATATTTCAAAAGTTGTATATTTTTGGAAATCTAAAAATTCACTATCAATGTTATCAACTTTTGAAATTTACATTTTACGAAAAATGACGAGACATTTTATATTTTCTAAAAAAAAGTAGTTTAGTTCAAAAAACCCATTTTTAAAATTATTTGTTTGAACAATTGTGATTTTAACAATGATACGCCCCAATTTTAGAAGAAAAAAGAAAATAAATTTCATATTCGTAATCTCAGCAATCTCGAAAACATAATAGTCCAGATTCGAGATGGGTGTGTGACCGAGAGACTTCATTATTGTTGAAATCGATCAAAAGTATCATAGTGAATAGTGCCCGAATGAACCTGGATCATTTTGCATGATAAATGTTTAAAGGCAAGAAGAGACCACTTTTCCGATGTATCTTCTCATTTTAATAGTTATATATAGCACACGCAAATAGTTATTGTGTTATTTTCATCAAAATCAACATTTATTGACGATTATCTGTACGCCAGATTGGCGTTTTTCATGATCTCTGGCGTACCTACCAGTAGGCTCTTTCTAGTTTGCTTACCTTCAAATCGACTCATTTTCTCTGCCAATCAGCAATAGATATATACTTCTATATTGCATTTCACTGCTGCGTAGGTACCCATCATGAGCGCGTCACAAGCAATTACTTACTTTTTCACAATTCTTTCTGGCGCATACATCTACGAAAATAAGAGTATGTATAATAAATCTCAATCTTTTCACGCCAAACTTGAGTAAATTTTTGTACGTCATACACAATAAGTTTGTCGCGTCGAGTATTCTTTTTAAAAACAATTAAGAGTACACGAGGTTATTCGGAGTTCATGCGCGTGATCGCAACATAACCTAGAACATGAAGATTTGAAATTGTGAAGCAAGAGTTGTGTGTAGATGTTCCTCTAAATAAATGAGAACTATTATTGGAGATGAGGCGATTGTAGAAGTTCATCTTGTTCTGTTACCATTGGGACCTTCATGTTTCCTCTCTTCATTTGACGTTGATGACTTGCAGTGCACTTGAGTAAAAGCATGTCAAGTCGAACTAGAATCAATTGAATCCTCCTCCAATTGGTTTCGTGAAGTAAGTTCATGATGTGCACTGCACAAGTAATTGCCAATAAATACTAAGCACTATAATGGGTTACAGTTTCGTCAAAGAAGTAGCTCGCTTTATTGCCGCCATGTCATTTGATCATGAGCTCGTGTCTCACATAATTCACGGACAGCACGTGGCGGCAAAATCAATGTTACTGGAATGCAAATATTTATTCAAGTTCATCGACAATTCTGGGCAGACGTTGCTTCACGTATCAGCAAAACATGGCAATGCTCAGGTGTCGCAGTTCCTCATTGAATGCGGATGCCAAGTTAATGCCCAGGACAAACTTGGCGCCACACCGTTGATGCTTGCCGTGAGCGATGCCATGGACGACGCTACCGTGAAGGCTTTGCTAGATGCAAACGCTGACATTCATCTGATGGACTTTGGTAGATCGAGTTCCCTGCGAAAAGTTATAAAGATGAGCCAGACATGGTTAGAAAGGTTCATTGCTCATGGCTCGTGCAAGCAAACAAAGTACTATCGAATATTGAAAATGTTCTTCTCGAAAGTCGAGGAAGAATTTGCGTTTAACAAGCAACTCATGACAAATAATCTTCGAGAAGTGCATTGCCCGTTGGCTCTGGTCATGTTCATGGGTAACGTTTCAGTAACAAAGTACTTATTGAAGCGCGGCTATCCCCTGAACGAACGTTTGAGAAACTGGTCGACATTGCACATCGCGGTTCTACTGATGGATCTAGACAACGTAAGGTGTTTAATTGAATTTGGAGCTGACGTTAACGATCGAGATAATCTTGATGAAACGGCTTTGTTCTTGTACGATCGACACGATGATGATAGTCCAGAGCAACTGGAAATCATGAAACTTCTTTTGAATAGCGGAGCGTCATTGACGATAGCTCGGTCTGATGGTGTTACGCTGATGGAATACTTGTTCACTGCTGGCAAGAAGAATACTTTGATGGCGTTGGTGCAAAGCGACAGCGATGAATTAACCAAACGCACGCTCGACGGCAAGACGCCGCTTCACTTTTGGGTCGAGAATCGAAATCGAGATACCGACACGGCGATAGAGCTGCTTTTATCGAAAAGAAGAGTTGACCTTAACGCGGCTGACAACGACGGTGTGACTGCTCTGGTCAAAGCTCTGAACGCTGGTTTACTAAACAAGATGAATCTTCTTGTTGAGCTTGGAGCAAAAGTCAATTTCATCGATATTTTTGATAAAACAAGATTGTTTGACGGACTAATCGATCCGATTATTGGTTACGATGCAAAGTATGCTAAGATTCTTGATATCCTGCTGCATCGAGCAAATCCTACGCCTCAACTTGGATCTACGATGAATTTTACTTTGCGATTGCATAGAGACAAGAACTTTCGTTTGGCAAAGATGATGCTCGAGCATTTAGTATTGGATGAAGCCAGGGGCGAAAACATAAGCGTACATGCTTTTGCGAAACTTCAATCTAGAATTGAGCTAAGAGAATACTACGAATCGTGCAAGTTACAACTGCAAGATTTCAAGACAAGAGCAGTATACGAATCCGTTACATTGTGCAAGCTCTTGACGGAAAGCCAAGAAAAAATCACACTTTACGCACGTAACAACGATTTTATAGCGAGATTTGAGGAATTTATGGAGAGCAAGTCTTGTAACGATTTCATTTATTTCGACCACTTACGAAAGCGCCTTGACAATGCTATTGAATTGGCTATCTTGAGACGTGAAGCTTCTCGTGCTATTTGCAAAATTACTCGATTGTATCCTGATCCAAATGATAATATTTTTTATAAGATGGTCAAATGTATGAGTGAGCAGGATCTTCGTAATTTAATGGAAGTCTGACGATTGATTGATTGAAAAAATAAATCGTGTTCATCCATCCCTCTCTTCTTCTTCAAAATATTCCGTTTCTTTAGCAGAAGCTGCAACGGGGCCGGAAACTAGATGACACGCAGTCCTTTTGAATTGGTGAGAATCATCCGAAAGACGGCTGTCAAACGAATGAATAAGAAACATTATTATTACGATCAAATTGGGATCCTTGTTGTGATCCTAATTTTATATTGTAAGTCACGCAGCAGAGCCTCGTCATTTCCCCCCGTATTACAGAGCTGTTCCCGTGATTACTTGCCCAGGCCGCAGTTTAACTTTTTTAAACAGAACGTCTGCCATTTGCACAAAAATGAATTAATTTGTTTGAAAAAAATTAGGTAGATACATTGAATATTCAAGAATACATAAACGTGTAAATTTTTTTTGAAATTTTGAAAATTGCAAAAATAATGTTTAAAAAATCAAGAAGAATCCATCTCAGGAATGAAAGGTCGTACAAGGATGAGACATCTCTTGAAAAATCATAAAAAATTCGATTGTCCATAATTTTGCTAAAGACGGCACTTAAATTTGTTAATTTTTCGGCAATAATGACAAAAAGATTGACGAAATTTTGTTTTAAGTAACTGTGCTACTGTATTATACAAACACAGTGATAACGAGAATGACATTTGATGCTGATCCAAGAGTGGGCTTAGTTTTTACGACTTTTTTTACTGAAAAAAAATTTTAATTTTTTGCATTTCGCAAAATTTTCAAATCTTTTTGAAGTTCACATCTGCTCATTGTTATAACAAACTTCGAATGTCAAAAATCGGACCGATTTTGCTACATATATACACGACTGTCGTGACTCTTCTATAATATTAAAATCCGGCAAAAGTCGTCCGATTTTTGCCATACCAAGTTTGTTGTAAAGCTAATAATCAGTAGATATGGAATTCTTGAAAAAGATTTAAAAATTTTACGAAATGCCAAAAAATTAAATTTTCATTCAGTAAAAAAACTCGGAAAAACTGAGCCCACTCTTGGGTCAGCATCAAATGTCACTCATTATCGCTGTGTTTGTATACAGTAGCAATCAAATTTCGTTAAACTTTTTGTTATTATTGCTGAAAAAATAACAAATTCAAGTGCCATCTT
This sequence comes from Galeopsomyia nigrocyanea, assembly GCA_035047105.1. Lineage (NCBI taxonomy): Eukaryota > Metazoa > Arthropoda > Insecta > Hymenoptera > Eulophidae > Galeopsomyia > Galeopsomyia nigrocyanea. The sequence continues at coordinate 12,343,686 of JAWWMK010000001.1, forward strand.
GCCATTATGCATGGCTCATTTATTCGCTTTTGTCCTTGTCATTTTGAATTCTTTCTACATCAATACTATCCTAAATGTAACATGTAAAAATCGAGCTTTGATTGCACTTTTACTTACTTCTGACTGAGGTGTGTATAAAAGCTGTTTATTAACTCAAGTTGAGAGATTGGTTAATATGTATATTGTAAAAACAAAGTAATAAAGAAGGTTCTCCTTCTAAATAAATTTATATGCAAAAGGAAGCGAAAAATACCAAAAGAAGAATTGGAAAAAATCTTCATTTGTCTGCCTTGAGAATGAACTCATTTGCGTATCTATCAACTATCACAAAACTATAGCAAACAAAGTTGCAAATAAAAAAGAAGAATTTAATATAAAATCCGGCTCGTTATATCTGCGAGGACAGTAAAAATGACTTACACAGCGAGGCAGGTTTTTGCGATTTGTCGTGTATTCCATAGGGTCTCCTCATTGTATATTGTCCGCGCGGCGCGGCGCGCTTTCGCCAAGGCCACCAAGGTCGACGCTCGCTTATGCCTCCCTCTCTGCTCATATTCTCTCTCTCTTGTACGTTGCACGCACGGAAGTCGCGTGATAATCGATGAGCCGAAGACGGGCGTAATCGTCGTTGCAGCTGCTTTGTAATTAGGCGCCGCTCGCCACCTTACTCGCTGATTTATAGACGGGGGATCGTGCCAATGATTTTTTGTCTTTTTCCTTACCTGATGAACGACGGGTTTGACGAGTTCCTCCTTCCTTTGCAAATTCTTCTTCTCGAGAAAATTTAACAAGAGAGGTACCGCGAATTGGTATATTTCATGGTTCATATCAAGAATATCAAATGCGAGACAATTTGCACGTTCCGCGTTGAAATGTCAATGATTGTGAAAACTTTATTTATACTTTAATCTTATAGCTTGTGCAATATACATGTTTACTTCACAAAGACAAATTTACTATTCGTAAAAAGCAAGTCATGTTAACTTTTATAAAAATACATTTTTCAAAATCATAAAGAAAGAATTACAACTGGAACACTTCTCACGAGCTGAAAATCATGTAACTCGTGTTTAATTTGCAGATGAAGCAAAAAACATTAAAAGCAGAGTAAGCGGAATGTAACGTAAAAGAAAAAATAAAGAACGAAATCTAACTTGGTGTAAATAAAATAATTTATTTGAATGCCACCTTGTTCAATAAATTACAATCTATTAAACTGAATGCTCATCAAAAAAGAGATTGATTGTTTTTTTTTTGATTGAAGCAAAACTGTTCGTGGTATAAATAGAATCGTTACATACTACCTACGAACTACGAGTTTTACGAATAAAAATATATAAGAACCTTATACAAATCGCTATTCAACAAAACTACATGCTGCTTCGTCCAATGATGATAATATGAAAAAATACAAACTTATGTGTGCGTATACATCTACTGGAACTAAAAAAAAAGAAGAAGAAGAAGAATCATAATATGGTCGCTGCTCAAGGAACTACAGGCGAGGAAACGGGTATTAAAATGGTGTACATAATGAAAGAGCAAGTTCGTCGATGCATCGGTGAAAAAGAAGGACACAGAGAACGCCTCAGCTCTCGGGCTTGGTTTTGGTTTCCGAAGTACTTTTTATTAAGAAATACTTTGCATTTTTTTGTCACTTTAAATGCCTTACGCACGTAATTAATTGGTAATTAGATTAATTATTGTTGTATAGCGTGGTTGTTTTTTTCTCCCTAAGTCTCTACCTAGAAGCATGCTTGTTTTTTCTTGATTTCTCTTGTCACTAAACACATTGCCTTAGACGAGCTTAAAATTAAAAACGTAATTTGTTGTTTACTTGGATAATTTCATCTCTCTCTCTCACACGCTCATTTCGAATTTCACATACATGTTCATGCGCTGCACCTTATAAACAAGACTCTCGTAATGCTTCTAGAGCTCGAACGAAAAGCAGGGACAAAACACACAGAGATCCTTCTTTGATTTCACGAGGTCTTTCTGTATACTTGGATGAGGGGGAAACAGGCAAAAACTTCTTACAATATTTTTCTTTGCTTTTTTTATTACATCGTGGAATGATTCACCGATTAAGGCAACTTACAATATCGTCTGACTATTGATTCATTTATTTATTTATTTATTCAATGTGAAATTCTCTCCAAAATTTTTCTCCTTTACTCTGCAAATCTTTCGTCCTCTCTTAGAAGCACAACTTCTCCTTTGCTCGAACCTTATGTTTTCACCCATCATTAATCATCTTACTTTGTCTTTTTCTACTCTTGTCGTCATTAAAATTCTTATATTTATACACGCACAAGTCACACTCACTCTCGTTTACTCGTGGAAGCAACATGTTCGTTTTTTTTTATTCTTGTTTCGGCATCTCTAGAATACAATAAAGAGACCTCCCTCACTCGTACATTCACACAATTTTGTTTTTTCATCATTCTTCTCTTAGGACCCGGAGAATTGTTTTTTATCGAACGCCTTTAAAAGTGCCGCGCAGTTTGTTAAAAAAAAACGCAAAGTTTCAAATTTAACACGTATTCCGAGAAAAGAGATGAACACATCTCTCTCTTTATTGCGCAAATCGCTCGCTCTCTTGTTCAACTTATGTGTGAACTCAGATCAATGTACAAAAAATCGACAAGCTGCGCATTACATTTATTTTTCGACGTACAAATACAAAAAAAAAAAATTAATAAGACAGAAAGAAACGTGTGCGGTGCTCGAAAAAGCTCGCTCTCTTGACGCTGTTAGAATACCTCGACGTTTGATAGAGAACTTGCAATCGGCACTGCGTTACAATTCGAATTCTATCTACAAATTAATAATACCACCGATACAAATGTTAGAGCTATGGGAAAAAATACGAATAATGAAAGGTGAGCCTTGGAGGGTAGTGTGTTGTGTAGCTAGTAAGGAAACTTAATGTTACGTCGTTTTTTTTTTCATTTATCTGTCTCGCAAAGAGGCTAAAAGCCTATCCACTAAGATAGAAGCTACTTAAGTATCCACCTTTGATTGATTGTTGTTCGTTCAATTCTCGTACTCTCGCTTATACATCTCTCGTCCTCTGCCTTCGCCTCGGGGGGATTACATAATTAATATATAATATTATAGTACATGAGTATGACACGGAGTTTTCACTAAAAATATAACGTTAGATAACACTGAGCATTATACTGGCTTAAGCACTCTGAGCCAAGTCCGTCATTTTTTTCATTCAAACTTCTTATCGGCTTCCCTTTTTATTTTTTTTTCTTTTTTCTTTATTTACTTTTCTTTTAATTCATCTCCACGTAAAACGCGCCACCGGGTGCTTGGGTTTAGAAAACTAATTATCTCTTTTTTTTTTTTTACTTCATTACCGCTTCTTCATCATTGGTTTGAAATACTGGTTTAGATATAGATTTCTGTATAAAATCCTTTGTCAACTGGAACTCTTAAGAACAATGATTTATTTACCTTAGGGGCGTTACGGAAAGAGTGCTATATACAATGAGTAGCAAAGTACCTTTCATTATTATTATCGGCTTTAGGCAATGGTTCCATGCGCGCGCGAGGGCAGAATATTAGATGAACTCATAGGATAAAATGCCATCATGTGGCGAGGACCATCTTCTTTCCGAACGCAAAACGTATTTGAAGGATGATTACACTTAAAAAATAATAGATAATAGTAAACAAATGGACTTGACTATACTTAAACAAAATAAAATGCAAGTCTACAAAACTACTGGAAAACATATAAAAAAAATAGGACAGCACAGGCATCCTTGAATCGCACTACGTATACGTTTACATGTGGTGAATGCTCAGTATTCGGCACTCTTTCCAACAGTTATTTGTTTTTCTCATATCTTTTCTTTTTTTTTTTTTTCATTTAATCAGTGTACTCTGCTTGATTATTGCGTCGATTATGGAAAAATATGACTATTCTTATTTTTTTTAAATGTTTTTGAACGAGGCTATTTTATGTTTATAACAAGAGGGGGAGGGACGCCACTTCAGCTCCTTCATTTTGTTTTGTCATGTTTTTGTTCATTGTGAGAATCATTTCAAAGAAAAGGCAGTGCGCCGCTACGCAAAAACGCGGCAAACGTGTCTCCAAGATGAGCTTTCATTATATACTGCTTACTTTATATATTTTTTTTGTCTATTTCTACAATAACTCCCCCGTTTACCATCTCATCACTTCTTTTTTCGCGGTTAATTACTATTTTTATTATTATTATTATTATTTGTTTGTTACTTTTGTACACTAAATACGATAAAAGCATCGGTAATTATACTTTACTCGTGTTATCTTTTCCGAAGCTGTATATTACTATAGGCAGACTCCGAGTGTTTGCGTTGCATTTCTCTTTGCTATGACAAAATTCAACGTTTCTCGTTACGCACTCGTTTTCAAGAGGATTCAGTGGTTTCATTATCTTTTCATTCTTTAGACCTTTGCTGTTAGACATGCTTTTTTTTTGCATTGACTTGACTTTGATTCTGCATACAAGTTTGACAATGACTAACTCCCAGGATTTGCATTTTTTTCACTTTCTTTATCTTTCATTCACTTTTGTTTTGGTATTTCCATACAAAAAAGATGCGCAAAAACAGACTAAAATACATTACTACGCACGTGGAACTTCACATTTAAGCCCTAAATGCGCTAATCATTGTTTGTTGCTTTGCTTTATTATTGATTACCTCAGAATAAAATCTCGAAAAAAGATGAACTAAGAAACGAATGTAGTTTCTCCGGAAATACAAATGTTCGCATGATAATAAAATCGACGAGAAATTCTGGGCTCTGCTCCTTTTTTTTCGACAACCTACTCGACAAATTACAACGGTTTTTGGCGTCTTCAAATTGTGTAAATGTTTCTCTACAAAAATATCTATGCTAGAAAGGACAATACGAGGCTAGAAGACGCGGCCTACAAACAGAAAATGAAGAGGTATCATCGTTACACTACAGTCATTACAAAAATGTCGTATGTAGATCTATTCAGAAAAAAAATGCAGAGACAAGAATTTCTCTCAGTTGTACATTCGTTGCTGAGAAACGAATAATAAATCGATTTAAAAAAAGAATTATGAGTAAATACACAAAGACCGTCCATCTTGACAAAGTGCGAGAGCCTCGAGTCGAGCAGGAACTTGAAGAACGTTTTGTGAAATCGGCCCACGCGCATTGTACCAGTGGACACACAATCATAATATATATCTTACAAAATGATTTATAATAATAGTTGATTGATTAATTAATAATAATATAATAATAATAATAATAGATAGGCGCACGGATTAATAATAATAATAAAAAAAGAGCACGCGCGTCACGAAAAAAAAACTGAAGTTACCGAACTCGCAACATCTACACAATAACTGCGTTTGTGTCTAAACTGTTTAACCATTAGTTACCACACTTATATTACTTTTTTTCCTCTCTTATCCGTAAATATCTGTCACTAGGTTAAAGAGCACAACAGAAGAAAAAAAAATATACGGAGCCTAACGTCATAGGTTTCTTTTTTTCTCCATCTTTTGTTTCTTTCGTATAGCGGCGCTGCTTTGCAATAATTGTTCGCCAGCACGAGGGAACTGTAATGCCTCTCAATTGAGATTTTTTTTCGTTCAGTGACGAACACACGCGAACGAAATTTAGTATATGATCTTAGTGTGTGTACATGTGATGGCAGAGTTACATTGTCTAACGGGATGAATGATTGGCGCAAGTATGAGCAATAAATAAAATATAAGTCTTAGGATGCGTATGCATGCGTGAGAGCGGATAATAATACGTATATGGTCGCGAGTATATACGAGTTTATGACAATTACTGATAAGGGTATAAAATAACGAATATATATAAAAAAAACAAGGAAGAAGATCCGTAAAGCCTCTAAATCGCCTCGAATGCGCACTTCAAGTGGCTCTATAGTTGATAGAGAGTGAGCATTGATTACCTCGTGCTGCGCGACTGCCAAACTAAAACGCGACATTCGTCCTTCTCTCTCGTACAATTTGCATTATCATCTTACTTTTTGTTTTGTTTCATACATATAATCGTTCATATATACATGGGCGTAGAGCTGTTCTAGACTCGAGGTAAAACTACATGTTTTGCTAATAAATTGTTTTTTTTTTGTTTGTTTATACGTAAAAAGTCATGTTCTCGAGTGCCTCTCCCTCGCGGGAGAGTCGCGCGCGCTTACGTAAATAATACATAATAATAATAGGAGATGTCAAATACGCTTAAAAAGTACACTTAAAAAAAATGGGTATAATAAAGGGTACAAATAGCCGTAATCAGCTAGAGCGCGGTGTAAATAGCAGTAGAAGAAAAAAAAGAGGGATCGCACGTAAACACATTGGGGAGTACCAGTAGTAGTAGTAGACAGAGAAGAAAAAATCGGTAGAAATACAAAAAATCCGTACAAACGCACGTAATTATCGAATCATCGAGAGGAGCGCGTGTCGCATTGGAAGAAGAAAAATCGGAAGGTATATTAATCGTGTTCTTGTCGTTGAAAAACTCTCTCGCTCTCGGGAGCAGGAGGAGGAGGAGGAGGAGGAGGAGGAGGAGGAGGAGGAGGACGAGGAAGCGCGCGGTCGTCTTCGAAACAGCTCTATAAAGTGCGACATACAGAGGTGATTACGCGGTGGCCTACAACTTACAACCACTACTGCAGGCTCGAGTTGAGACTCTCGGGTAGGCGGAAGTTCATCATGTGGAAGGGCGGCGACGCTGGCGATGACGGCTGACTATTCGCTCCGCCGCCTTGGCTGGAGCCGCGGCCACGTTTTCGCCTCTGTAAGATGCCCTTGCGTGCCATGTAGAAGCGGATCGTGCTGATGGGGATGTTGTACTTTTCCGAGGCCACTTGGAAGGTCATGCCGCGCGCTACCAGATCCGAAGCTTGCTTCAGCTCGGCTTCCGATCGTCGCTGTCGTCTCTGGTAACCTGCAATTCGCCGAGTTAATGACAGATCTGGATCTGCGAGCAAAGGCAGGAAGGAGAGTGCCAATTAGAGGGGATCATGCAAGGATCGCCCCGTTACCTTCGATTGCGGGGAAGGGACTGCCAGGGGCGCAGTTGCCGGCCGGCACGGCGCTGATGGAGTATGGCTTCTCGTGATGCTGCATCATCTGGTGCTCGTCGGGCTCCATCTTGACCATGCCGGGTGTCTCGGTGAGGGTGGCTTCGCAAGCGCTCAGCGCCTTCTCCAGGTGGTGCAGCGCCTCGCTGTGCTCCATGTTCATGAAGTTGGTCGCGCTCAGCGGATTGTTCTCCTGGGGTCCGACCGGCGTGGCCGTGAGGTTCGGCGGTAAACTCGTCGAGAGAGCGCTGCTGCCGCCGCCGCCGAGGAAATCGCTCTCCGAGCCGTCGTCGTTCGACTGGTTGTCGTCGCACTGGCCGAAGTCGGGGTTGCCTACGGAAGACGCTGCCGAGGAGGTGGTGGTTGGCTTGGCTGGCGACGGCTTCATTGGGGTTGAGTTCGCGTTCATTGACGTCGAGCCCTCCGCTGCGCCGTTGCTGTCTCGACCCTGGGTTGACAGACCGCGGACCTGTCCAAAAGCAATCTCACATGAGTTCATTCAACTTGATTCGCATTTTAAACAATGCTCATGAGCTAGCAAGCGCCCTTCTTATCAGTCCATCAAAATTCCAGACTTGATGGACCAGCAAATTTACCAACGTGGAGTTTTTTCAGTGACGCAGTTACGTTAATCAATAAATATTAGCACAGCGTGAATCAGAGCGGCGAATCACAGGCGAGCTTGAAAATAAGTGAACGTCGGAATAATCTGAATAGCAGAGTGGGAAAAGCCAGAAATAAAAAAGAAAAAGAAAAATAGCGTCGTGAAATGCCATATGAAATAAGCTTAATAGCATTATTTAAGAACGCCATGTTGAGGCGGCCATTTTAAATTTTGAATTGTTCTATAGCGACTATAGCCCAGCATTTACCATTTGAGTGGCGTCTATGTGGCTCGTTTTATCTCGTATTTCTACCAAACTATTTTTAACTGAAAAAATTTTTTACGCTCGGCTAAAAATAATTTGCGCTCGGTAGAACATTTGATTAGTTGTTTCAGTAAAGTTGATGAATAAATTTAGACTCCCAGCAACATTGGAATATTCAAGTGGGATATGGGCCACGATGTAAAATGATTAATTACGTAAAAAAAAAGATTAATCACATGATCGTGTATAACTTCAAAGTGTAATAGTGGTTGGGCTATTTCAACACACTTTTAAATAAATCGATGACTTTCGTTATCTTTTGAAGAATAAATACGAGCATGTGTGATAAAATTACGTGGGTGTATCGAGTAGGCTTTGATTCTGTGCATCTTTCGTGGAAAAAGCTCATCTCTCGCGGGCACGTTCCGAAAGAAGAGGCAGGCGGCAGGAGCAAAGTGAACTACGCACCTGAAGAGCTTCGGCAGCCTGCATGAGCTTAGCAAGTTGCTGTTGCTCGACGTAGACTTCGCCACGGTACATGAACTCGACGAGAGCCTGGAGTTCCCACATCCTCATGTCTCTGAGGAAGATGATGGGGTGCTGGCAGGGCAAGTCGAGGAGAAGACGCTCGAGGTAGTCGCTGCAAGCCGACAACACGACCTTGTGACACTTGATGGAGCCGCCGTCGCAGGCCAACGTCACGTCGACGAATTGCTCGCTGCTGAGGAGCTTTGGGAAGGCGCTGTGCATGTTCGACTGGTGCGAGTTCCACGACACGCAGAACTGCTGCCGATCGCCACCCGGATAAGACGCCTGTTGCTGCTGCTGCTGTTGCTGCTGCTGCTGTGCAGCGGCGGTGGACGATGAACCCGAGCCTGAGTCCATTATGCCGTCGTCGATGAACGAGTCCGAGTTTAACTGCAAGCACAATTACCAATTACACGCTTATGACTTTTTTCGGACAAATTTTCTCTCGACGCACGACAAACTTTAAAGCCGAGTTTTGTCACTGAGTTTTGTCACACGCGTTGTCAATTTCAATTTCAATACGACGATTTATGAAGAAGAAAAGGAGTTAGTTTTTATAAACAGTCAATTCACGTCCCTCTTGAAAAGTCTGTCAGTCACTCACGAGAACAAGAAAACACGCGGATCTTCGTAAAAATAACGCCACGAGAAACATTTCAGATCGACGATTATATTGAATCCACTGATGACAAGGATCATTTACGAATGATAATTTTGATAACGGGCAAACGCGCGAAAAGGGCACACACACACACACACACACAAACACGCACACACAAGCGCGCGCGCTAATACAACAACGCTAACAAAGCCACGCCGAAAGTTCAAAGACCATGGCGTACTGTGCGATGGTTAAAAAAAATTTTAGGTTATAACCATTCGAAAGTCGTTAAACATACACAGACACCAACACACGGAGAGCCGCATCCGCCCTACTCCGAAATCTCCATCCACGCCTCGCGCGCTTCAAAACTTACTTATACACGCGCGGCAGCAAGTCTAACCTACCGGAAAAACCTTAAAAATTTTCCATCCCGTTAGCGGCAGACCGAAAATTCAAAAACCCATCGCACACATACACGCGCGCGCGAGCACGCTCTCGTATGTGTCGAATATAAAAGATTTCGAGAGAAAAAAAAACGAGAGGCATTAGAATGACGTCAGCGCGCGTCAATCATTAAAACCGCTCGTACAACAAAATCCTGTGCCGGCTTTGTTTGCTCGTGAGCGCGTCTCTTGAAGGAAAAAAAAGATCTCGTGAGAGATGCCATCGGACGAGAGAGAAAGAGAGGACATAATGCGCTGCCGCCGCCGCCGCCACGGCTGTAATATTAACCCCGCACGCGTGAACAGGTCTTCTTCGCTCTGGAAAATCAGTCGCGTCTGGGGAATGTACTCTGTTCTCTCTCTGTTTAACGGAGAGTATAAGAGAGAGAGAGAGAGAGAGACGCCTTTTATTTTTCCATGTGCGTCTGCCGCGCGCGCGCTAAGGCTCACATACATACATACATACATACATACATATATAGAACCCGTTTTTCCCGTAGCTCTCGCATGCTCAGTCACCGCGAGTCTAATATAAACGCCGCGATCTATCGATTCAACCGCGTTAATTAATATTTCGGAGCGCGGAACAGCCGTCGCGCTTAATTTCGTTTTTCAAATATTTGACAAAGGCGTCGTATTTTATGTTATTCGCAACGTTTGCAAATCGTTCAGCTTTTTTATTTTACACAACACTTAATTCTGCAAACGAACGTTCAATTTCTCCGTTCAGTCAATTGAAAAACGTTCGATTTCAATTAATCCACAAAATGGAGTAAGTAATGTCGGATATATACACGCGAAATTGACTGCGACGCCGAAACCTGAAAAAATAATGATTGCAAAAGGGCAAATCGGAGCAAAACGTCGAAAGAAAAAAACTGATCCGGAAATAGTGTAAAGCGCCGTCCATTTTCGAAAACTAAAACCTTCCATCTTAGCAACAAAGCGTCGTGCTGTTCGTGACGCAACAAAAATAATCCACAGAAAGCGAGAGAGAGGCCCGTGGTAAAATAATATAACGCTCGAAAAGCAGCGGCCTGTGCCTCGTCCTTCTCTCTCTCTCTCTCTCTTTCTGTTTCTCCCCCCGCATTCCCTTTCGGCCAGCTGCTCCTTCTTTCTCTTACCAACACATCTCTACTCGATTAATATAAATAAAGCAAGCTAGGTATAGGCTCGATTTTCGAGGTAAACAAAGGAAGCAAACAGAAAAATGCCTCCTCCGCTTCTCGTTCTCTCTGTCTTTCTCACTCAGTCTCGCAGTCTCTCTTTCGCGTCGAGAGAAAGATCGATCGGCGGCGGCCGTCTTTTCACTCGGCGGCGCGACGCAATAAAGAGAGTCATACGGGGTTAAATCGCTCCGTCTCGCTCTCGCGCGCTTCCTCCCGCGCGCGTATAAATTTATACCCATTGCTCCGAAAAACCTCTCCCCACCGCGCATTCAGCGCGCTCTCGAGAGCAATATGGCGTTTTACGTGTATTGGTAATAACCCTCAAGAGGGAGAGAGCCCGTATAAAAAGATGAAATTCGAAATCCCTTTATGCGATCGGCGGCAGCGGCGACTAGCGAGCCGCGGCGGCCGTGAGTTTCGCCGGCGGCACGTGGGCGAAAAAAATGTGGCCGATGCGACATGTGCCGACTTACGAGAGATAGCCGCAAAGACGCGGCTGTGCTGTGCTCCTCGCTAGCTCTGTATGTGTTCGCCACTGCTGCTGGCTGACACGAGGGGCCATCACCCCCCCTGCACGATACGTAAACACGCGCTTGGACTTGCAACATATATACACACACACACATACATATATATATATATATATAATATATATATATATATATGGACACACATGAAGGCGGCACGGCACGGCGGCACGCACACAGATACATGCATCACACGTAGAGCCACGACGAGAGGAGAATGAACTGCACGCGCGCTGCGAAGGAAACGACGCTCAAGCTACTTACGGCGTCCAGTTTGGCGGCCGTCTTTTATTCAATCCACTTGTTCACTAGCCCTTGACAATTGACACACTGCTTGAAGGGCACTATTTCCTTTGCTGGGCTTCTCTCGTCTTCTCGCAGGAGACGACGCCGCAGGCGAGGTTTACTTGCTCTCTTCGGCAACGAGGGGCCTAACTGAACTCTTGCACGCACGCGACGACGACACGACGACGATCCGACGACCGCCTCTACGACTACTATAGCCAAACTAGCGCAGACGCCGCCGGCTCGGACACACAGCGACACAGCAGCAGCACTCGAGCAGTGAGAAAGAGTGAGATGGAGTGAGAAAGAGACTAAGAGAGGCGCACACTAGCCGACTAGCGAGCAGGGCGCGTGCGCGGGATGCGCGCGCAACACGACGCGGAAGCTGATCGAGCCCCAGCAGCAGCAGCAGCAGCAGCAGAGCGGATATGTGTCGGCGCCGCCAAACGGACGCGCCATTTTTCAAAATGCCTCGCAGGGGGAGTGGTCGCCTCGAGCCTCGGCCTCGAGTCTCCCGACTCACCCTGCACATGACTTTCGCGTGCCCTTTTTTCCATAACTTCATTTCACCTTTCCACTTGCACTTTTATTTTTGCTTGCGTTTTTATCATCGACGTACTACATACGACGCGAGCGCGGCTTGAGAGATGCAGGCGCGGGGCAGACACCGCCTACGACGCGGCTTTTTTATTTAAAATCAATGCAAGCTCCACGGCAAATTGCGCAACTATTGATTTTGTTTACATTAAAATTGCTGGCCGCGCGTCATGTAAGCGCTGTCAACGCTGTTTTTTCAATAATTCAGCCACGACAAGCAGCAGCGACGACAAGCGCGGCCGACTTACATGGCGCGTTACATGCGATGTAACGTACTGCGGCACGATCATTTGAATTGTCGTCGGCGGCAAATGACGGCTGAAAGCTGCTTTTTCATGGGTTCTTGCTGTACGTATGTATGTATGTATCTATGTAGCTATCGGAAGGTGCGTCAATACTTAGCACAAATATCTGACTGGAGCTCGAGGTCATGGCAAATAATAATATTGGAGGAAGCTGGGGAGGATCGGTGAATAAAAAGTGCAGCTAGTGTGTAAAGATGGGTGATGCGAGCTAGCGCGCGATAAAAGTGAAAATAGTGGGTAAATTCGGCTGTAAATTGAATGACAATGTAAGCTTTAATTACAACAAAGCGTTACATCGGCAGCTGCCATCCAGCAAGTAAGATACGGAAAGACGCAGTTGACGCACCTGTTCAGAAGAGCTGCAATTCGCTGGCAGAAGCTCGCTGAATTATTGGACAGTGGCGTGCAGGCACTCCATGTTCCTTAAAAATAGCAATGTTTTTCTTTCACACAGCCATGTCTCCTCGGCTGCTATGCGACGTATAAGCTGGCTCTTGCTCGCTCTGCTCTCTCTCTCTCTGCCTTTGGCGCCTCTGCGCCGGCTGGCTTTACGTTGTTAACCCTGCGTACTTTCGATAGAGCACGATTGAGTGCGATGATCGAAGCTGAGTAGTGTTGGCGAAAATTGCAGCAGGGCAAACGAGAGAGAGAGAGAGAGAGAGAAAATAAGGGAGAGAGACTCGAGTAGAGGAAGTGCGAAGACGGTGGTAAGACACTTTGGCAGCTACCTGGAGAATGTTGTGCGAAGCGGAATATCGTATATACTTAGGGGGAGACCGGAGAGAAGAGTCTGCGCGGCTGATAGCTCGAGCGGGGACGCGCGTGCGCGCGCGACACGACAGCCCCCTTGGGCCTCCCCGCCAGTCCCGCCACCACCGCTCGCTCACCTCGCAGCCGCCGCGGATATGCACTTTTACAAGCGTGGCTCCGCGCACATGTAATACGAAAACATTGTAAGCCACGAGGACTTGTAAAGCCACGCGGTTGTAGCCAATTCAAGGGGGGCTATACCTATGTATAGCGTGCTGCTGCTCGTGATGTGCCTTTGACACTGAAAAGGGGGGATTCATGCTTTTCAGTTATTGGCTTTTTTTCTCTTCTTTTTATTTTAAAAGGGGGCTGACTTGGGTGTGGTGGCAGCCCCGGCTAGTCGCCCGAATGTTAATAGCAAAATCAATACAATAGGCCAACACACTTGAGAATCAAATGTATAATCAATACTTTATGCAAAAGCGATAAACTTTGTAATGCAGCCGCCGCGTCATTCGAGCGAGTGCTCAGCTGGACGAGCTGCTGCGACGACTATGTCGACGCCCAGCAAGATGATTTTATTGCCATTAGCTACTCTATGCATAGAGCTTGAAGATCCATGAAAAAGTGATCTTCTTCATGGAAAATGACGAATGGCCGTGTTTATCGACGTAAATGAAGAGGTGCACATTCTTCATAACCGGTCGCTGCATGAACATTCATAAACCCTATTCATGAGGACAAACGGTTTTAATTGATCCACGTTTCTTTCATAATTGTTATTGCAAAACTACCATCAGCGCGCAATTGCCTTTATAAGTACCTGTCATATATATTGATTCTCAAGAAACGAGAGTTGATACACTACAAAAAAAAGTTCTTAAATTAAGTAGGCTTGTTCTTAAAATAAGTATGCAGCAATTTTAAGAACTCGC
>JAWWMK010000001.1:12360773-12373507 GCA_035047105.1 Galeopsomyia nigrocyanea
GCAAGATAAAAACGAAAAATAAAAAAGTTCTTAAATTTGCTGCATACTTAAAATAAGAACTTTTTTTTGTAGTGTAGGATTCAAGCGTGCGGAAGTAAATGTTGAAAATTTTTGAATTATACACGATTACGGTCATGTCCATGTGCATGTGATTCATATTCATCTTTGCAGAAATCGAGAAACATTCGCAATTGGCATTGAATTGTACACTCAGCAATTGCTTCCGGTCTGCACTATTATATAGACTCATCTCTGATTATAGGACGCGCGTTGTTGCGTGAGGCACCCTAAAGCACCCTAAAGCAAAGTGATGGTTACCAATGGTTACCCAGTCGGCAGTTGCGTATTTGGTTGTAATGTTTGCTTGGATCTTCACGGTTTAGGGTTTGATTTGTACGATACATGTTCTGCAAAATTCGATAAGTAGTTGGATCTTTCATCTAATTTTTGAACGGGAATAGAAGTAAATAACGCTCAACATGTCGAGAATGGGAAATTATGACGTTCCTCACGACGATGGACCTGGTTTCGTCGGAATTAAATTCTGTCAAGAGTGCAACAACATGTTGTATCCTAAGGAAGATAAGGAGAACAAAGTTTTGATGTATGCTGTAAGTATAAAATTGCATTACCTTACCGGGCAAAGTTGTCTAAAACTAGGCAGGAGAAGAAGTTTGAGGTTATATGTGTTTACTATTCCTCTGGAATACGAGATTCAATCTCTTCATCTTTTATTTACAGTGCAGGAATTGTGATTTCAAAACACTGGCTGAAAGCAGCTGCATTTATGTCAACAAAATTATGCACGAAATTGAGTTAGTATTAAAACGTTATTTGTACACTCATCTTTGAAACACAATTCATAACATTTGTATCCATTTGTATCTAGTGAATTGACTCACATTGTGGCTGATGTGATTTCTGATCCAACTTTGCCAAGAACAGAAGAGCATCCATGTCCAAAGTGCAATCATCGAGAGGCAGTTTTCTTTCAAGCTCAGACTAGACGAGCTGAAGAAGAGATGAGACTTTACTATGTCTGTACAAATCAGCACTGCACACACAGATGGACAGAATAATTCTATTGTATTATTACACTCATAAACTCTGTGCACATATTATATTATAGACTAAGCATACTATTTTTTAATAAATCTATAATTTTTAATTTGCAATAGACAGCATTTATTTTTTTGCAGATTGATTCACCTTAAATATAATTTCCATCAAAACAAAATATTAAATTGTGTTCTATGAAGAGCCAACTTTAAAATTGTTTGAAATCAAAATCGATGTGAATTTTATTAATGGGGGGCAACAATTTTTATTGATACTGCACTGCCCTTTAATTTTGACACTGCGACCGCGCTGACGCAACTTAACCTAGAATCTAGAATATACTGATATACGTTTGTGTGCGTAAAAGAGCGTAACAGAGAAGTCAAAATCCGAGAGTGACAAAATATCGCAGAGGTTGGGCGATCTGTTCCAAATTTGGTTCCGAAAACAGGTGTCCTTACTCATTAATATCTTGCTCTTTTCTCAAGTAACAAGGTATGAATTTCGAGAACATCTTTGATCGCTAATCATATGTTTTTTTTTTCTCGATGGGCAGTTCGCATTCAGGAAGAACACGAAAATCGTCAAAAATGGACAAGTGAGTTGAATTATTTAGTTGAAAAAACGAGTGATATTGAATCATCTTTCCATACTTCTGCAGAAATCCAAATAATAACACGGGCCAGAACAGGAGCAATGCTAGGCCTTTGTCAATAGAAGCTCCTAGAACGTCCAATACAAGTCAAATAGAACTTGTTCCAAATCAGCCAAGACAACCCCACAATTTACAAGGATTGTTGAAGTTTGCTATGGAGGCAACAAAATCGGAAGATGCACTCAGTGAATCAGCATTTCAAGCAATGGACGAGGAGGTATGGATAAAACTTGATTTCATTATGGAAATAATCCTTGCTATTTAATTATTACAGAGGAAGAACTTCTTGACCGAGGCACTGTCATCCATGACAGTAAACGTAATGGAAGAGCTTCAAAAGGATCTCAAATTGCTTGAAACGGTGGTTGATTTGAGGAATGAGGACGATCCATCAGAGTATGAAGTAGCACTTGAAAGGATAGCTGATTGGACAGACAGCATGGATGTAGCAAATGATTTCTACAAAATTGGAGGATTTTCTATTTTGGGATTGTGCTTGAATTCGTCGCACGATGGCATAAGGTCAGGGTCTGCCAATCTTATAGCAGAATTGACACAAAACAATCCATTCTGTCAAGAAAAAATTTTGGAAGCTGGTTTCATGCCCATATTGTTGAGTATGGTGGATTCTGATACATACGAGCAGGCAAGAATTAAAGCCTTGTATGCAATATCATGTAAGTACAAATTTTGACTAATAGATGTTCAAAATGAAATGAATTTTCACAGTGATGAACTTCAATTCATCATGTTCAGGCATGGTTAGAGGACAACCAGGTGCATTAAAATACATGGAAACACATGATGGTTACTCAGTTCTGATGAGAGCCATACAAAGTCCTGTAGAAAAGTTGCAAATCAAGTCTGCATTCTTGTTATCATCTTTATGCAACAGAGATAAAGGACATGAACTAAAATCTACATTAATCAAAATGGGACTGATTGAGCAAGCAGCTGGTTTACTTGCTATGGGCAATTTACTTCCAGAAACAAAGTAATTAGGGCGTTTAATGAATGAAATATTAATTTATTACAATTTTATTATTTTACTTTCAGAGAACAATTACTTAGCGTACTTAATGGTCTCACAAAGGACAATTACTTTCCAGCATTGAGAGAGTGTAGAAGACCTGAACTTTGTCTAAAACAAACTTTGGAAAGACATTTACAAGAATCCAAAGTTGAGCAAAGTACGGATATAGAAGATATATGTAAAGAACTTTTAGATAAAATTTTTGCTGATCAAACTGTAGATCAAGAAAGATGATTGATAAATTTTACTGTACCTGAATTCATATAAAAATCATTCTACAACACTCCAATAATAACAATGTATATTTACATCTCAACTAGTTCATCAATAAATTTTAATTAATTTGTACATACTAAGTACGTTTAATTATTTCAATCGAATTCGATAAAACATTGAATGAAATATTTCTTGAAGCTAGATTGATTCTTCATTTTAACAAATGATGCAACAATTACAAAAGACTATGTAACCTGTTTTAACGTTAAAAACGAACGTATCGTTAAAATTTTTGAACCTATTTCAGTCATTCTCGATGACTCACCTTGAGTCCTATACGTATTTATACACGAAAAGTCGAAAACACGATTAACACGAATAGGTACGTAAGAAGACGAACTGACATGTCACATACTCACATTGCATGTCGTGAGTGCGGCGGAACAATCAGCTGATTGCTCCGAAATTGTTTAAAAAAGGATGTCGGACGAGAAAAAGGCAACGGATCCAGCCGAGGATGCTGAACTAAATGAGCTTCTGGACAGTGCGTAACATGTCATTGAGTTTTTCGCGTGAAGAAATAAGTATTTTCTGTGCCGAGCTGTTGCGCGCTTTGTTCATGAAACATAACCTCGTTGCATTGTTTATTTAACGTGAATTACGTTATTTTTTTGGTTTACAAGTCTGAGCTCTTCATTCGAAAAACTGGCAATATAAATTTTACTATCAAATCTGTGCAAATATTTGCGCTAACTGTCTTAATTTTAGAGGAGAGTCTTTTTTGCAATTAAGGTCACAGATTACATAATTTTCACACTAAAAATTTGCATAGGTGCTCTCAAAGACTTTGACAAGCCTGCAAAACCTGCTGCAGCCAAGTCAAGTGATGGTTCATCAACATCAGCATCAGCTGTGGCCAAACCAGAAGAAGCAAAAGAAGATGGTACGGTTGAGGAGGTCTGGATTGATGATTTTATGAAGCAAGCTGCTGAACAATTTCAACGAAATTTTGATGATCTTATGCACAAGAACGGCAATTTCAATGGTGAGTTCCTTCGCATTTAACAGGTGCCCTTCATTTATTCATGAACATTTAGCAGAATCCTTCAAAAAATTGGCTGAGAGTGTTGCTGGAACAGTTGGGGATGCCAGTAATGCAGAGGGCCCACCTCCAGATTTTCAATTAGCTATCAATCAGGCATTGAAGGATTTGTCAGCAACATCTGAAAATTTACAGGTGAGATGATACTTTCACGCTTCATGAATCATTTGTGAAAGAGTAAATATCTGTTTCTCTTTTAGAATGTACCGAATATTAGTGAGGCTGATTTAGCAGCCATGTTTGGACAGACATCGTTAGAAGGTGGAGATTTTCTGCCATTTATGCAAGGAATGGCAGAATCACTTATATCCAAAGAGGTTCTTTATCCCTCAATGAAGGACCTAGTTGATAGATATCCTGCATGGCTTGAAGAAAAACGAGCCACTTTACCTCCAGCAGACTTGGCAAATTATGAAAAACAATACGAACTCATGAGTAAGGTGAGCAGAGAAGGTTACTGATTTTTATGTTCATGTTCCTCAATTAGTACATTTATTTTATTTTATTTTAATGATTTAATGGACTAAAAGTCCATTACATGATGAGTAAACGAACGAATTAAAAGATACAATATTGGTACAATAGCTCAAGTAAAAGTGCAGACCGAAGTAACTATATAAAATAGATTACTTAACGTATGTACAAGTTAACATTTCGTGTGACTCAATCGAGTGCGAGCAGCAACAATTCAAATAAGCAATAAGTAAATATATCGATAATAAATAATAATGAATTTAATTTAAGCGAAAGCAAAGTATAAACCGCGAACAGCTGTTTTAAAATCATCCAAGGATTCTATATTTACAATATCCGATGGAAGAGCATTGAAAAGCTTTTTCATCCTATTTATCGCTGAATAAAGACCTACATTGCTATGATGATTATTCAATTTGAATACGCTATGACGATATTCAATTCACGCTTTTGGAACATACTACTAATCGATTCACTCGCAATGAGACGATTCACAGTCTTGAAAGACAGTGAACAATCATTGACCAGGTGAATCGATTTAATAGTAGGCAATTCAACTTCCGAAGCGATCGAAACGTAATCGTGATGATCAAATGCCATGGGTTTACCCAGCTTAAACGCAATGTTTCTTAACAATTTATGTTGAACCTTCTCAATATCATAACTGGTCCCTTCCGTGAAGGGCCTCCAAATAGGCGAACAATAGTGAAAAATAGGCAGAACCAGAGCCCTATAAAGATGTACGATCGTTTTGACATTAGAAAAATCCGAGGTTCTTCGCTCGAAAGGTCAAATGCGAGTCAAAGTAGATACCATCATCCTTAACAATATTGACACGGTCCTCTACCTCATTGCCCAAGCAATAATCTATTAAAATTTTATTCAACATTTTTTTACAGGTGTGCCAGGAATTGGAATCCGAAAAAGAGGACGATACTGAGGAGATCAAGAAGAAGCGATTTGAAAAGAAATTAGCATTGATGCAAGAAATTCAAACTTACGGTCATCCTCCAGAAGATTTAATGAGTACTGATCAAGAACCTGAAAAATGCTCTGTTATGTGAATCGATTTTTTTGGTTGAAGAGCAGTTTTTTATGAAGATGAATTTTGTGCATGGACACATTATTATACAATTTTGCTGCCTTGTCACGCTGCAATTTCGTGAAACAGGGGTCATTTACTTTGAGGAAACGTGATTGGATAAATTGGATGACTAGATTCCTAAAGCTCTAGTGTAACGTGGATATATTCTTTTATTTTTGTTCATTTTATAAACTACTTATAATTTACAAAAAAAAAAGTAATTAATCAAAATTTTAAAGTACACAGAATGTATTGATAAATATTATACATCACTTTTTTACGCTGGGCTACTGACGAGATAGCCACATTTTTATCATGAATTAAAGATCATTTTTACGCTGGAGAAAGAGCTGCTACACCAGGCAATACTTTTCCCTCCAAAAGCTCCAAGCTTGCACCGCCACCAGTACTGACATGGCTGACTAGATCTTCAGTTTTCCACTTGGCAGCACAAGTAGCGGTGTCTCCACCGCCGATGATCGTTGCAGCACCTCGTTTTGTTGCTTCAACGACGTGGTCCATCAGGCTCTTTGTACCTTTGCTGAAATTGTCAAATTCAAACACTCCAGCTGGTCCATTCCATACAATAACTTGGGCCCTCTTGATTGGTTCTGAAAATGTTCAGTTATCATTATTTATTTCAGCTCTTGGTTCTTCTAGTTGCTCAACTTTTATACACAATATTCATTATTAATCGAACAAATACTATTAAAAAAAGATTTATTCAATGAGACTTTTATTTACACTTTACCTGCAAACAAATCTCTTGATTTTGGTCCCACATCAAGACCCATCCAACCATCAGGAATTCCACTATCAACATCAGCAGCCCCAACTGCAGCATCTTCTGCAAATTTGTCTGCAGTGACAAAGTCAACTGGTAGGTGAATTTGAACTTTGTTCTTCTCAGCTTTAGCTATAAGCTCATTGACAATTTTGGAACCTTCCTCATCAAACAAGGAGTTACCAATCTAGAAGATTAATGAGATGGAATTGAAAGATTTGGAGAAGGTCACGTATAATTACTTACCTTCATATTTTTAGTAACTTTCAAGAATGTGTAAGCCATGCCACCACCAATGATCATCTCATTAACTTTGTCCAACAAATTGTTAATGAGTTGAATCTTGTCAGCAACTTTGGCTCCACCAAGGATTGCAAGGAATGGTCGTTCAGGATTATCAAGAGCTTTGGCAAAGTACTGCAGCTCCTTTTTGAGCAGGAAACCACTGGCTCTGATATCAAAGCCATCGCCCATCAT
Source organism: Galeopsomyia nigrocyanea (assembly GCA_035047105.1). Lineage (NCBI taxonomy): Eukaryota > Metazoa > Arthropoda > Insecta > Hymenoptera > Eulophidae > Galeopsomyia > Galeopsomyia nigrocyanea. The sequence continues at coordinate 12,367,658 of JAWWMK010000001.1, forward strand.
TGAGCTGTGAGCTCTGTGGGCAGTACCAAAAGCATCATTGATGTACACATCTCCAAGTTTCCTCAGGGACGCTCTGAACTCTGTCACTTTATCTTTGTCTGCTTTAATCTGCAAAATAAACATGTTTACTGCATATTATGCAATTTCCTGATATAATTGCAGTCATTTCTTACTTACTTTGCTTCCATCAGGGCCCACACCTTTGCCCTCCTCCTCGACATGGAATCTCAAGTTTTCCAAAAGAATGATGGAACCAGGTGCTGGATCAGTGCATGCAGCCTCAACTGTAGGACCAACACAATCATCCAAAAACTGAATGTCTTTACCTAGAAGCTTTTTCAGCTCGTCGGCAACAGGTTTCATGGTATACTTGAGATTTTTGCTGCCATCGGGTCGACCCAAGTGAGACATGAGAACTACTGATTTGGCATTTTTTTCCAATGCATACTTGACAGTGTCGAGTGCTGCAGTAATTCGCTGATTGTTTGTAATTTTTCCATCCTTAAGAGGAACATTAAAGTCCACTCTGGAATACAGAAATTAAAACTGAAGGCTTATCTTTGAATTGCACCATATGAACCAAAATGAAGAGCAGTTCAAGTCACATCACGCGAGAAACTCCGATTCTAAAATAGAATCTAGACCTTGAACTTGTTCAAGAAGAGAACACGAATACCCCGTTCTCGCAACTTCTCATGGAACGTGCCATTCCTCAATCAACTCTCTGGCCACAATCATTCCAAATCATGATTGCTGAATTCTACAACAACAATCGCTAATCTCTTAATATTACCGTGATTTAAGCAAGCAATTTCGCGAATCGACTGCAACTCAACGAAAATTCACGATGTGTCATTCACTCCTAACTCACCTGATTAGTACTCGCTTGCCGGCGAGGTCGACTTTGTCGATACTGAGCTTGTTTAAAGCCATACTGCTTGCGGAAGACGATGTGACAGAGTAAGAGCACTGGAAAATGGCTTGTATTCGCGGTCGTAGGAAGCTCTTGGTCAAGCAACGCACCGCTACGAATGTCATAAGAAGGTCGAAGCCGCGGCCAGATTGATGCGCGGATCGATCTGCGCCTGCGCGATTGTTTTTCGCGCGCAGAGCTGCTGATCGCTCGTTCGTTTGATTCGAAAATGAGGAGCCGTTGCGAATTTGGCAAGGGCGAGGGGATTATGTATATTAATTAATAACAAAATTTGAAAATAGGAACACGGCGCAAAGCATAAGGCACAAGGCGCATATGTAGATACACCCTAACACGTTCACTGCGGCATGATCCAAAATGGGTCAGACGTTTTTTGAATTTTATGTATTTATTTCAAATTTAAAGATAATAAGTTATGCAATGCATCATTTTAAAGGAGAAAAGTTGTAGAATATGTTGCACTGAACCGTTTTTTTCCATCATGAAAATTCGTAGATGCTCAATTAAAAATACACCAAATTTTTGAATCCGAAAAAATAAGGCTCCGCAGCGAAGAGATGGCCGGAAAAGTCCTTTCATTTTTCGAACTCGTGATAAGTCATTGAACAATGATTTTTAAAAGATCTTTTTTTTTTAATTTAATATTTTTATTTCTAGTTTCATCGTTATTGATCTAGTTTTGAGTTCATTAATGCTTGGCTATCAGTTAATTGGTAATAGAAATTCAGTATTTAGGTGCATTATGAATCTTGCCAGTTTGCAAAAGAGGGGATCTATTGAGCATGCGCAGACTAATTCTACCTCGTTATTATTTTGATGCTCATATATATTTACCATCGTTGAGTGGAATTTTTACATTGCAAGTACTTTGTAAAAGTGGTATCACAAAAGTTAAACTTTATATTTTAGATGATTGGTATTTATTCCAAGTTGCAAAAAATATTCCGTTTTAAACACGTGGTTTAATAGCGCTATATAATAGTAGTGCGACGCGAAGCGACGTAGAGACCGAGAGTTTCCCATATGTAAAAAATATAATGCGTATGTCGCATTTAACCCACACATGTACATACATACAATATCATCTTCTTGTTAGCAAGTGAGTACACGTATTCATCATTTTACGAAATAACTGCATTTCTGCGAGGTCTGCAAAAAGATCGAAGTGCACTTCTGACTCGTGTAAGAATTAGGTATATGCACGGTCGAAAGATTTTACTTTTATCAGTGTTGAAACGTATAATGTGGTATGTAATAATATGTATGTACAGTCCATCAAGTGTTGATTTTCTTTATAACAAGGTACGCATGTATATTTGCTTTGCCAAAGAGTAATTCAAATATATCGGATATTTCGTGGATTTTTAATGAACCTAATTGGAAAAATGTTTCAACACGCGGTCTATCATCACGATCTAACCTTGCTCTGCAAGTACATACATTTCAGCACACACCTTAGTTTTTAATCATCTTAAGCTGCTCTTTATATATTAATGTCACTAAATTTATTTGTTTTATTCCAGTGTTTAATCAGCTGTGATGACATTATGGGAGAAGTGATTTCGAACAATTTGGCGATCAGGCATGTTCAGTACGAGCTTGTATTGTCTAATTGATCGTAGCCGTTAAAATTGAGCAAGAAACAGAGATGTACGAAGAAGAAGTCTTGTACTTAAAAAGAGTCAACTGCTTTTTGTTTACGTGTCGGTAGCCGAAAGATGATCAGGTATTACTTAGTTTTAGCAATAATGTGCTTTTGCGCATCCGTCTCTTGTGTTGAACACACCGACATTTGTCACGTAAGTTGCTTTTTTTTCTCAACGAATTCCACGATAAACTCGAGACCATGAATTATTGGATGGTTCTTTTGTTCCAGTATGTTATCGATAACAATTGTACAATGAAAACAGTTGAATATGCCGATAGTTTCGATCGCCGTTTGAAACCATGTACCACGCAAGATGTACCAAAGGACATTTTTTATACTGTTATGGAAAAAAATGGGACTGCTAGTCAAGGTTCGTATTAGCCTTCCTCTCCTCGCAGACGCAGTCGGAAGCCAATTAAAATCACTTGAACTTCATGTAGGTGTTGTTAACGTGGGGTTTGAAGCTCCCGACTTAGTATGCGAGTACAAAATGGTCCTTTTTACAAGTTCTCAAGTAAACAATCCCGAAGATTGTAGCAAATACACATTCGATTCGACATCAGGTGACACTGTGATTCATAGTTTTGAGAAGAATTTGTGCCTCGCTGAGTCGTCGTCTTGTCGTGTAAGAAGCACAAAATGAAGTTCGTGATTAAACAAGTTGCGCTCATTGGAATCTTGACATTTACAGAAGAATTGGCTCGTCTTCTTCTACCAATACGTCTACAACGGATGCTACGCTATTGCATTCGTGGTGAACGAACAATACATGTTCATGAAACAAGAATTTTTGAGAACGGAATATAATAAAACCGAAATACCGGATGCCATTTACCGATGCACTTATCAATCAACTCCAAAGGACAAGGGATCGAGGTACTAGATGCAGAGGTCTATTAACGCCATCATTGAAAGTTTACACAGCCAAGGATGAAAGCCAAAAAAAAAAAATCTCTGATATTTTACAGCTTAGAATTGGTGAGCATTTCAACGGACGTCTCATTGCTCGCTGGACCTGTAGGCTTAAAATTTGAAATAGTCCCTGCTTCTCCCCTTTTCGAGATTGAAGCTGACACGAATCGTTGCAACAGAGACGAGAATCCTATTATTTCTCACAGGTTTCCCATGAGCGTGGTACTTGAACCTTTTCCCCTCAATCATGAGAGTTTCAATCGATATATATATATTTTTTTTGCTCGTTACAGAGGAACCATTTTTCGGCTCATGAAACTTGCAGCGTGACGACCGTGAGTGTTCATCACGCATGGGTTCTTGTAATGGTAAGCCATTTTTCATGCTCTTCTTGTTATTTTGACAGAGCACATCAGCTACTGGCGATGCGGTTGAAAACGTAGAGTGTAAGTTCACGATCGACAATTCCCCCGTAGACAGAGGCTATTGCTTGATTATACGGATTTTGGACGCTCGATGTCATCGGGGTACCTTGTGGAATCCACCGAAATCGACAGACATGACGTTTCCGTGCTCCTGGAAGCAATGTATGCTATTCTAGCGATTAATTGTGTCGCTCACAATTGATTGATACTTTATAAGGTAGTAGTTCTACGATATTGGCATTCATCAAATTTTTTAGATTGCGAGAAGCTTGAGCGCAAGTTCGCGGTAATCGAAGATGTGAAGAAGACGTACGACCAGATGCCAAGGACGTTTCATTTCGTTCTGATTGTGGCTCTAGTTTCGGTTCTTGTTGCAGTATTTATTGTGTTCTTCATTCTATACCGGAGACGCTCGAAGAGGGTTCACGTGAATTCTTTGAATAAAACGTTCGACGAGGATGGCAGCACCATTTTAGAATTGAATGGCTCGAAATCGCAAAAAGAGAAGCTTGTTCGAGAATCTGGCGTTCTTCTGCTGTACGTGAAAGAGTCAGAGCAGTTTATGAATCTTATGTCGGAGTTTAGAAAAGTTTTGGAGAAGCATACCGGTTGCGATGTACGTAAAAAGAGGATCATGATCCGAAAAGCAATTAAATATTGAACCGTCTTGTCTGTCAGGTACACGACTGGTGGGCATCTGAGCATTGGAACGACGTAGCATACACGGGAGGCTACGAGTGGATTACACATTTGATCAGAAAAGATTGTCGAGTCATCTGGATGGACACGCAAAGAGCGCGAATTCTCGCTGCTTCGCCACGCAGAAGCGGTTACGACAAGCTCAAACCGTTGAAACATTCACGGCATAATGAGGAAGCCGTGGATTTCAGAGATAACATTTACCCGACGGTCGTCGACTTTGCCAAACGTACTAATCAAAAGTTAGAACAAGAGTATCAAAGATATTTTGTTGTTAGGTGTGTCTTAAGCGTTGGATTCGCGTTTAATTGTTGCTTTATTCACGCTTCACTGTTTCATTTGCAGGCTAGAGACTTTTGAAAATGCTGACAAAACGGAAGATCCTTTTGCTGATCTTTCACCTCATGTAAGATACCTAATACCATGTCACCTTGATGAAGTCTGTCGCCAATTGTGAGCACCCTTCCTGTTACTCCAATCCGTTCATTTAGCCCAAGAATTCATGATATCAATTCATCTTTTCAGATCGTCAAGTGAACCTTATGAAGACGAAATGAATGCTGACAAATCTCGACTCAGAAAGAGTCTATCGTTGATTTTGGACCACGATGAAGAATGAATCCTTTTTTGTATCTACTAGAACCAACGTTTTATCAAATGGGTCATTTCATATCATTTGATTCATCTTATTTTAGTACAAAATATTTATACGCATATTAATGGCGTCGTGCTGCCAGTGTGAAAGATACCACGTTGTTGAGTTTACAAGTAATTTTTTTTACCATTTATATAATATATTGACGTGTTATGAAATATTTTTTTTATATCACTTATGATGATGAGTATACAGTTAAATAGGCACTTGTATATAGAGCCTCAAGTTTATTGCTATGGTCAAAAAAATGTACATCCGTTATTTGAACATATAAACCTTTTTTTGGGCACAAAATAAAAGAACTTGTTTGAGAACTAGAATATTGCTTTTATCGTTTAATCAAATCCAATCACTGAATGTAAAATCAAAACTAAAGAAGACCTCGTATATTTTTATGCAAGAGGATACAAATATAACTTTACTTCATCAATTACTCTGCGCAGGAGGTTTTGACCAATCTACGCTGAGAATGCTTTTATCGTTTAATCAAATCCAATCATTGAATGTAAAATCAAAACTAAAGAAGACCTCGTATATTTTTATGCAAGAGGATACAAATATAACTTTACTTCATCAA
>JAWWMK010000001.1:12391251-12428317 GCA_035047105.1 Galeopsomyia nigrocyanea
AAATATGTTAACAAAAAATGATTTCGCGGGCACAACTTGTCGTCTAACTAACTAACTAACTCGCAAACCATCTCGCCAACTAACTAACTCGCTCTCTCTCAAGATGTCGTGACCGGGCTTCCGTACTATTGTTTATTTTACAAAATGTTATTAAGATTTATTGTAGTATAAAACGTCATTTAAACATTTAGACAAACTATATTAAGGGGCCCATAGATTACAAACCAATGTAACGAACCGACCAACTTTGCTCCATTGATTAGCCGCGAATAATGATTTTCGTGTAAAAAAAATATTGGTCGATAGTTCATACCGATGAAGGATTTTTGAATCAATCCAGGCTCTTCCACTTTAACGGTTTTTTCAAAATGTGAAATGCAATGTGAAAAATAAACATTGAACTCCTCTTCAATTGTTTAGTCGTGTCAGCTTGAAGGTTTTGTTTATGATGATAAAGACATGAAAATGATCAAGACATTAAAAACCCCGCCAGTCGAATTCTCATGTTTTCCAGACTGGCGTGAATCGCAGGCGCGGCAGCAGCTGGTCATGTTGCGTGAGGAGTGGAGAGGAGAGGGGGGGGGGTCAGATGCGCGGTGCCGTGCTGACAATCCGCCATTCGCGCACTTTTTACCGAGACGCCGGCGAGCTAACACAGAGCCAGCCAGCAGATTTCAACGCCAGAACTCCAGGTAAGCCGAGGATCCCACCCACCGTGTGTTCGTCGCCGCGACTTCCTCCCTGCGCGATCTAAGTGATTAACATGATTTTTCGGCTGAATTGATCGTAACCGACCGGCAGGTTACCATAATCAGCCACGAGGTCGTCCGGCGTCTCTCCATGTTCACCGGCCCAGGCCGGCACGACAAAGTTACTTGAACTCGTGTGCTCGCGGGTTGCCAACTGCTTTTTCTTCGACTCGATAGTAGCCGACGGATAAGTTTGTCCAGGAGTTGCTGGCACGTGCATTGCATGTCGTTCAAGGCTGCGCGCAATGGCGGCGCGACGCGCTGGGGACTTTCCGCTCGCATTCTTCTGCCTCTCCCCCTCTCGTCACCGCGGTCGCGCACCGCTCCCGCCTCAAATGGCGAGAGGATCCGCGCCGTACACGTGCACACACGGCCTTCTCGAATGTTCACGTGCCGCCTTAGTCCCTGCTACGTTTTCCCATGTTCCCTTCGGGGCCGAGGACCGAGGGGGGCTTTCGTTCTTCCGTCTCGAGGAAGAGCTCGATCGACCGTGAAGAGCTTTGAGACTGTATTTATCGGAGAGTCCATTATACGCCTCTTACATGAGGTACATACGTTGCAGGCCTCTTGTTTAAAAACGGTGCGCGCGCGCGCGCGCGCGCGCGCGTGTGTGTGTGTGTGTGTGTGTGTGTGTGTGTGTGTGTGTGTGTGTGTGTTAGACTAGTATAGCCTAGAAGATGAGTTGCCGCGCGCCATGACCTTGGCGTCTATTGAATTCCGAAGGATACAAGATTCGACCGTTCTAGTTCGCCCAAAAATTAATATTTGGCGTAGTTTGAGGTCACTTGCTTACGAAATTATGAAGGCTCTTTTTGCAAATCATCGGATATGCGACTCGCAATTTTATTTAACTAACTCGGCCATGTTTCTGAATTCTAATTGAGACAGCGTTATCAAAAAGTTTGCAAGTATCTCCGTGTTTCAGGAAACTTCACTTGGGCTTACGCTTACAGTAATCTAGTCAAAGCTTTCCGTAAATAGACTCTTCGAGTAGTCTCAGAAATGTTCACGATTGCGCTCCAGTTTTTTTGATCGCGACTCCAAGAATTGAATGAAATTTTTAGAACACTGAAATGATTTAGCAAAATATCAATATTCCTAAAATAGTAGCTACGTGAGTTATAGCAGGATAATGAGCAATTATAATATTTTGCTTGACTGTAAATTTAGAAACGGGGGCCGGGGTATTCGGTTATAGCCATCTTAAAAAGTTAGCAAACAAAGTAGGCAGCGAACTATGGATCTTCCCGAGTAGGTGTCAGGCTAGCGCGAAATTTTCCAGGCGATAATGAATTTGGCCCAAATACAAGGAGCGGAATGATGGGCTCCAACCTGTGGCATCGACACGCCTAACCAAACAAACCTTCTTTTGCATTGATTCGCCGCAGTGAAGAACCAATCGCACAAATATGGGTCTGCCACGTGTGTTTTTCGACATGACAGCCGACGGCGAGCCCGTTGGTCGGATCACGATGGAGCTCCGTTCGGACGTCGTGCCCAAGACAGCGGAGAACTACCGTGCGCTGTGCACCGGAGAGAAGGGTTTCGGTTACAAGGGCAGCACTTTCCACCGTGTCATCCCCAACTTCATGTGCCAGGGTGGTGACTTCACCAACCACAACGGCACTGGTGGCAAGTCCATCTATGGCAACAAGTTCGAGGACGAGAACTTCCAGCTGAAGCATACCGGCCCTGGCACTCTCTCGATGGCCAATGCTGGACCCAACACCAATGGATCCCAATTCTTCATCACCACGGTCAAGACGACCTGGTTGGACAACAAGCACGTCGTCTTCGGCACCGTCGTCGATGGTAACTTGCCCTTCTATCAATTGCCCAGCCCTTCTTCTAAACGTCTCTTCAAACAGTACTAGTTTTTCGTGTCATCTCGTTATCGTGAAGTGACTCATCACAATAGTAATAGGAGCTTTCTTGATCATGTTGCAACATTTGTAAACGTAAAACTTGTTATCGTGACCTTCATTTCGTCTTCTCTTCTTCACAGGCATGGATGTCGTCAAGAAATTGGAGAGCATGGGTTCCCAGAGTGGCAAGACTGCGAAGAAGATCGTGGTCGCCGACTGCGGTCAGCTCAGCTAAGCGACCAAACTCTCGTCTGTCTATTCGCAAATCACGAGAAGATTCCAACTGTCAAGCTATACAATCAAGCCTTTCTCACGAGATGATATACCAAAAGCATTTGGAGATTTAATGTGTTTTCCATTCCTTCAGCTAATTATTGTATACAAAGTATAACATTTCTCCGTGCATCTTTTTCAAGAGGTTCAAATGCTGTCTTGCTCTTTTCTTCTTTTTTTTTTTATGTTTCACATTTCCTACTCCAAACTATGTAAGAAAACTACTGTGTAGTTTCAGCCAATAAATGGATATGTGTGAAAAGTAATCCTTGTTTCATTTCTTTAATCGTTCATACAAGTTTACTTTTTAAACGCGGACGTTTCTATTTATCATGAAATCTTTTTTATTTACATCATAATTTTGCTAACTCTGGTTGAAGCAACATGTATTTGTAAGTACTCATGAGGAATAGAGTGTAATGCATCAATTTTATTTATGATCATGCCTTCTTTACTTTTTTTTTTTTATTAAAAGGATGGTCACAGTACAATGAGTAAGCTAAGTAAGGTTGAGAAAAATAAATAAATTTCAATTCGTTCATTTTTAAATAAAATTTACTGATGCGTTCCGGATTACTAGAGCCGTAAAGACTTGGTAAACAATTTCGTCAACGAGTAAACGTAATAAATTATGCCCCTGAACATGTGCATCTTTAGTTCTTTGTTTTAGAAATACTAGCTCTGAAAACAAAAATGCGTTAGACGACGATTGTGATGGGAAGAACTTCATGGATTAAACATGAAAAACTATACATACGTTTGCATTTGTTTACTGCCACTCAAAACAATGAATGGTGATTGTGTTTCCTTTTGTTTCGCTTGCAAAAGTGTTAAAGTACCTAGAGGAGTGTCTGTTGAAGACATTCTTTTCATCAAACTTTCTTGTTCCGATTTCTTCATTCGTTTTTCAACCTAAATTTAAAAACATATCATGAGAATCAACATTGATCCTTGCAACATGTTCATTTGATAATATTGTAGAACTTGCCTTATTCTTTCCTGGACCTTTGCCATGGAATTTATGTGATAAATATCTAAAGGCCTCCTTCTCATTGAGTACATGCCCTTCATCATCAATGTACTCTAATTTAACATTAGGTCTAAATCCATCCTTTTCTTTAAACTCCATAGTTGGTCCATTAAATCTATCTCTTCTGCTGAACTTGTCGTCATCCCTGTAAACAAAGTTTCTAGATTAGTCTCTTGATAGATTCTATTTAAAAAGGGCCACTCACCCATACGTCTTGTCTTCAATAGAGTAGTTTTTAGCCTGGAGATGAGCAAATCTAGAAGCTGAGGGCCGATTTGAATCCTCTTTCTGCAAGTAACCTTTACTCATAGCCAACTTCAATGCTCCTCCAACGCCTTGGTCGAGTGAAGGTTCAGCATCTAAAATGGCAGCTTCTGCTGCAGAAGGTTCTATGGATATTTTTTCTGAAAAAAAAAAATGGTATCGCGTGGATAATGCGAAACATATTATTACGATAACTTCCGTTTCAAAAGATGTGTTACCCATGTCTACCGTGTTCCAAGTGCCTCTACCATTCATGTCTTCGTCATCGTCCAAGGGTTCATGTTTCACCTCATCCATTTCAAGATCCTGAAAATCGTGAATTTCAATTTATGAAAATTTGGAACGTATACTTTTAGAATAAAAGCCTTGAGTATTACCATAAATTCTTGAGTATTTTCTTCTCGATTGCCAGCCTGACCATACGTTGGAATGTCTCCGAGTGTTCTGCAAAATTCAGCTGTCGAATTTAACACAATATTACTTCCACTAACTTCAGTTTCCATTGAATAATCTACCTCCTGTTTGATTGTAAGAGCAATTTTTTCAGGTCTTAATGTTGTGATTGGTCCCTTTAATTTCTGTGCCTTCCGTTTTATTTTGCGATCCAAATCACGATCGTCATATTCAAGTTTCATACCACTCAGATCTTCTCTTGGAGCTGTAAATAGCAATTTTCGTTTAATTCAAGAAGAGGGAAGGCTCCTCTTGTGAAGAAGATTAACGAAATGTTATTGCTCGCAGTGGTCCTCACAGAGGATTCGGTAGTGAAAAATGGACTTGTCCAGTATATTTCGCTCCTATTCTAAGTTATTGATGAATTGTCTTAGTCTTCTTTAGAAGATCGCGAAACTTTGACAAAATAAAGCTTATGCAATTCTGAATCGGATGGTGCTCTAAAAAATACAGGAAACGGTGCTTTTTCAAAAGTTATTAATAAAAATGTCGTTAAGAATCGATGCCGCGGCGCGACGCCGTTTCACTAAAAAACTTCTATAATTTTTTCTAATCAATATTAAGATCTCAAAATTGATGAGCACATTCTGGGAAACGAACAATCTAGTGTACAACAAATTATTCATTTCTAAAATTCATAACAGTCTTCTTCATCAAAGTTAGATATTTCGTAGCTTTTGAATTTATAATATTTTATAAACAAACAAAGGTAATTATTGAAATTTAGAAAAGACTATAAGAAACTAGACACTAAGGGGAGTATCTCCAATTTTTTTCGCTTCAATTTATCAATAACTTTTAGAATAGGAGCGAAATGAACTGGAGAAGTCCATTTTTCGTTATCGAACCCTCTGTGAGGACCACTGCAAGCAAGAGAACGTCCTTAATCATGTAATAATTACCTCCTATATCGTCAACATCCAAATGATCATTTGTCTCCTCTCTTCTTCTGCGCCTGCTGCCTAGGTCACTTAAATAATCATTACTATTTGCAAGAAGGTCATCTGCTTTCAAGATTTTGTCCTTCTTTCGAATTTTTCGTAACTTCTTTTTTGGTTTCTTGAATTTGGTCAGTTCCTCTTCATTGTAATATTCACTGGCAATTTTTGGATCTGCTAGTTGCAACGTTTCTAAACGTTTGTTGGCAAGACGGTTCTTTATGATTTCAGATTTTCTTTCTTTCTCTGCTCTAGCATCAACCAGACCAATTTGGAAACTTTCACGTTTTTCTCCTTCGATTTCTTCGTCATATTTTTCTAAAACTTTATTTCTAGGCATTCCATATTCATCGAAATTATTGTCATCATATGCATCATATCCAGGCTTTTTAGACTTGATTAAATTGTTTTTTTTAAAACGCTCATCATCTAACATGTTCACATTGACGAGAACGTCGTCATCTTCGGCCAGCACTTCTTTATCTTTTAGTGTTAGAATAACTTGACTTCCTTCTTGAAAATTATCCTAAAATGGACATAATATAGAGCATAAGATTACTTAAAAAACACGACTTCAATAAGTGATGACAAATCAATTTACCAAATTGTGTTCTACTTTGAGGCCTTTAAGATTCTTCTCAGTATATGCTCTTTTCAACTCATTGCGAACATCTTCTTTGACTATATTGTCTAATCCAAATTCTTCATCCATCTGATCTAATAACTTGGCCTATAAAAACATTAGAGAAGATTTGACACGGATTTGGTAAAATAACATGTTACATTACATACCCGTTCTGCAGCCTTCTTCTTTTCTTCCTCAATTTTTCTATTTTTCCTGACCCATTCCGAGGCCTCCTCCTCTGAATCACTGTCACCTAATGTTCTTATAGCAGCCAACGATGATTCAATTTCCCTCTTCTGCTTCATCAACTTAATCTTTTCTTTAAGCTTGTCTGTCTTTGCTTTCTCACTGATATTGATGGCAGGCTTATGATGAAATTCTCCCAGGTCATCTTTAAAAACATCTGAACCTTCCTTTGGACCTGTGTCTACTTCCAGAGGTTTCAAACCTAGCTTTGCTCTGAGTTTATTTGTTTCTTCAATAGAAAGCGATGTCACAGATTGTCCAGTATTTATGGGAGAAGGAGACTTTTTGTGTTTACTTACTCTTTCATCCTTGTGATAAGAATGCCTATCTCTGCTCTGAAAAGACAATAAAATGATCAAAAATACAGTCATGGAAAGTTTATTAACAATTGTAGCTGTGAGCCTTACCGAAACTTGAAGTGATGAAGGAGATACGTGTTCATGGATTCTGGATATTTTTGGTGGTGGTGGTGGTGGTGTATCCACAATCTCCACTGAAGAGTAATAAAACATCTTAACAAACTGAAAGTGTTAGTTAAGCAACGGCGTATTACAATGTCTAAAAAAAACTAGAACTCACCATCGCTATCATAATCTTTGCGATCCTTCTTCTTGTGTTTCTTATGATGCCTGTGTTTATCTGATCTATCTTTTTCGGGAGAATACGACCGTGAGCGACTTCTGTGACGTTTCTTTTTTGCATCACGGCTTTTGTCAGTCTTATGTCGCTTGCTTGAGCCCATTTTGATGTCTTTATCTGACTAAAATCGACTGTAAACGATGAAATTCTACTAATAACCTCTTTATTTATTCTCCAAGGTGGTACATACAACTCTGTACAACTCAGCTCTTAATTCCGTGACAAATATAGGTATGCGTTAATATGCGTGAACTGTGCGTGAACCAAAACTGTATGAAACAGACAAGGATGGACGCATGTAAATGAATGCGCATGCGTCAAAGCATTCCAGCTACTGCGCAAGCGTCAAAACTGACGCCGCTCAGGCGCTCACGCCGCCTTTGCCAGTGGCAAATTACTGCAAATTACTGCAAATTACCACGATACTACGATTAGATAGGGACCGAGCATGCAAATATTATATATATATATATATATATATGCGAGCGCGCGCATGTCACATAGATAATAATATAATATAGATAATAATATAATATAGATATAAAATTAACATGCTCGGTCCCGCGGTCCCCGTGTACTATGTATGTACATACATATGGTGTATGTATGTAGGTACATACTATACATATGTATGTAATAAGATCCCCATGTTCTTACCAGCGCCCCTGGCGGAGGAATAAGCCCCATTGCTTTTGATATGATTCTGTGTACGTTAACCTAGTCTGTTTAGTGTTTTATACCACTATACCAGTTTATACATTTAATACTCGCACTAGCGGGTCGAGTTTCGGATCTTCCTAATGCTTATTTAAAGAAACTAACAAGTTCAATTAATTTCATACGTAAGTATTCATTAGACCATTTAATAAGAGTTAATAAATATTACGATTAACATGTTTCTTTTTATATAGATTCGGAAATCTATCAATATTATTATTTCAAGTAATCAAGTTTGTCGAATTGCATTATTAAAAGTGTAAATTGCTAATTAAAATCTTTGGTTTTGCAGAATGGGTGAACGCTACAACATTCATAGTCAATTGGAGCATCTTCAATCCAAATACATTGGTACTGGACATGCAGACACAACAAAATATGAATGGCTGGTCAATCAACACTGTGATTCCTGCAGCTCCTACATGGGGCATTATGACTTATTGAATTTCTTTTCCATTGCTGAAAACGAAATAAAGGCAAGAGTATGGTTCAACTTGATGGAAAAAATGCTTCAACCCTGTGGTCCACCACCAGAAAAGTCAGAAGAATAATGGTGTCTGTGATCAAAACACTAGATTTAAGAAGTCTTCTTTTAATAAACTTATGTACAATATACTTAATAGGAACTAAAAATGACATCATTTTTCTATATCTTCCCCTCTTCTTTTTTTTAGCATCTTCATAATTGATTTTGTTAAAGAATGTTCAAGTATAGGATAAATTTCATTGCCAGCTTTGTTTAAAGACTCTATTGAAGAGTTTATAGTTTTTACATCCATGCTTCCAATTAGGAAAAATTCTGATATTTGGTCATGCTGTGATAACATAGCTTGCATTATTATTCCATGATTAACAGGCTTGTTTTTTCTCATTATAGTCATGCATAATTGTTCTTCCTGATCTGTAGGATCCAACAGTACTAAATCATCATAAATACCCTGCAATGAGATTAATTGTGTAATTTTGAAAAGATTAACAATAAATTCTACTCTGCATCAACTTACAGCTGTGACAGTTGTTACAATACCGAACATGGGTACACTTGCATTTGCTAAAGCCAAACTTGCAGCCATGATAGCTACTCCCAATGCAGAACCACCATTATCTAATACCAAGGCATAAACATCGACTTGGAAATTAGGGAACTCATGCTGAAAAACAAATGTCATTATTTTATGTTGCATTTCTACAATTAATTTCTTTTTCATTACCCTGCAAACAGCAGGCTCCAATGCTCTTTGCATTATCTGACTGTACTGCTTTTCCTCAGAATCTTGCTGATGGCCTTTCCTTTTACAGCATGAGAAATTGGCAAATTTAAACTCACAATACAGTTCTCCTTGTGTTTTGTAATTTGCTCGATTTGGTATCTCTCTAGGATCAAAAGCTGAACATATAACTTTTGTTTGTCCCATTTCAATGTAAGCTGAACCTTTTGCTTGGCTCACAATGCCCAATTTGATAACTATAAATCAATAACAAATAATGAGTCACATTTGAAGTGCAAAATATCAAACAAAATATTGGAAATACTTACATATTTTCCTAAACTCATTGTGTTTTCGAGAGTCTTTCCTACTTTGGAGCTCACTTTTGATTGTAGATTTTACAGGTTTTACATTTAAATCAACAAAGATACTGTATGGAGTCGTTGAATCAGGCCCATTAATTCGTTTTTGATCGTAAGGCATTTTGAAATTAAATTAATTCATAATAAAATTTTATTTACAAACGTCAATCAAATTTTCAGAAAAGAAATATATCGACAACTCCCTATATGAAAAAAAATACCGCTTGATATTCGCGAAAAATCACCAATCAAAGTAGCTTCTTCTTATAGTTGTAAATAAATAAAAATTAATTCATTCGCAAATTCAAATAAAAATATGTACCGCACATAATGAATTGGAGGTTATGGCATAAACGCGACGGCGACATAATGGACGCAGCGGCACAGCGCGAAAAGTGCACGTGCGTGAATGGGCAAATATATACTATATGTATATATAAGTGAGTGTGCCTGTGTGAGTGTCAGTGCCTGTCGGCGTGCGATGCCCGCAGCGATGCCTTAGTTTTCGTTACAAAGTCACCGTCGCCGACTCACCAATTATTATTTTAGTGCACTAGGCAGGTAGGAAACGCCTGGAAACGCCAGTGCAGTGAGCGACGCGCATTGCATTTATTCACTTTATTTTCCATTTTTGGACGCTCGACTCGACTGGACTTTTTTAATTTCCGTGCAGAGAAAGAACTATGGCGAGGACACCTTACAAGCTGAGTCGCGAGCTTGTTGGACATACCGGCGATGTCCGAGGCTTGGCGGTTGGCGCCGATGGTAGCATCGTCACCGTGTCCAGGGACAAGACGGCCATCCTCTGGAAGTTCCAAGAGTGAGTCTAGGTTTTATAATGTCCTTGTTTTGTAGAGTATGTTATAATTGGTAAAGGCACATTTGGGCGTTTAATGACTTGAATAAGTTTTGAATGACCTTGTTTCAGTAGTCAATTTACTGGGAACTGGGTGGTCATGAAAGGGCATAGTAATTTTGTTAGTTCAGTATGTATCATGAATCCCACTGAAAAACACCCCAATGGTTTGATTTTAACTGGTAGTAATGATAACCACATCTGTCTATACAATCCTGGAGAAGCAGAACCAGTGCAAAAATTTAAAGCTCATGAAAACACAGTGTGTGCATTGAGAAAGAGCAGTATGGATGGAAAAAGTTTTCTCAGCTCTTCATGGGACATTACAGCTAAGCTATGGAACTCGAGTAACTTGGCAAAACCAGAACGTACATATGTGGGTCACAGCGCAGCTGTTTGGTGTGTGGCTGATTTACCCAATGGCTCAGTTGTCACGGGCTCAGCTGATAAAACTGTGATAGTTTATTTAAGAGATGGGCAAGTTTTGCACAAGCTCGAGGGCCATACTGACTGTGTCAGGGATATTGCAGTTGTCAAAGAGAATGAGTTTTTAACTTGTGCAAACGATGCCGTGATTAAGTATTGGAGTGCAGTCACAGGAGATTGTCTGGGAAATTATTACGGCCATTCAAATTATATATACAGTATCTCAGCCATGTTGAATGGTCGGTTGGTTGCTTCCTCTGGAGAAGATAAAACTGTCAGAGTGTGGAGAGATGGAGAAATAGATCAAACAATTGATTTACCTGCACAATCTGTCTGGTGTGTTCAATTTCTTCCTAATGAAGACATTGTTTGTGGAGCATCTGATGGCCTTGTGAGAATCTTCTCTGCAGACCCAGAAAGATACGCTGATCCTGAAACTATGCAAAAGTATGAAGAGACTACTGCCAATTCCATGAAATCTACTGAAGAAGAACTTGGCTTGAAAAAGTAAGTAATTGGTAACTTGAACCATCTAAAAATTGATGAATCAAGTACATAGATGATAGTAATTTTTTTTTCCAGTGTACAAGAACCAAGCGCATTGCAGCAACCAGGAAGGAAAGATGGAGAGACAAAACTTGTGAGAGAAGGTGCTACTGTGAAGGCTTACAATTGGTCACAATCAGAAATGCAATGGATTCTTTTAGGAGATGTAACGGGTGGAAACCCATCAAATTCTTCAAAGACACTGCACAATGGGATTGAATACGATTACGTTTTTTCTGTTGATATACAAGACGGTGTTCCCCCTTTAAAACTGCCTTACAACAATGGACAGGACCCATGGGTGGCTGCCCAAAAGTTCATTGATGACAATCAACTCAGCCAAATGTTTTTAGAACAGGTAAATTACGATTCCATTGTTAATTTCACACAAGTAGTCGTTGACTAAATGTGACGCAAATATTATTTTCAGGTGGCCAATTTTATAATAAAAAATTCAACACCAGCTCCAGTTGTGAATAATTCATCCCAATTCTACGATCCATTTACGGGTGGCAGCAGATACATACCTTCCTCGTCGGGATCACCTGCAGCCCAGCCAGCACCTCCACCGTCTGTTCCATCGTCGAATAATTCCGTCGACACGGTGACGTACATACCTATGACGAACTACTTGAGATTGGAACAAGCGTCTTTGGATTCTATTCTCGGTAATGATGTCGTAATGAAGTTGACCTTCTTGGTGTTTTAACTGACTCAATAATTGTAGGTAAACTCAAGGAGTTCAACGCCAAGCCCGGGGTTCAAAGTTTGTCGGAAGACAAGCTAGAATCAGTTGTAAAATTAGCAACGAACGCACACCAAGAAGCCTTAACGTCAGGAGCGATAGGCTACTTAATGTCTTTGCTAAACTGGCCTGACGAATTCGTTTTCCCTGCCTTAGACATTGCTCGCCTGGCAGTGCTGCAGAAAAGCGTCAACGAACAGTTCTGTACGGACGCGTTCCTAAGCCTGATTGGGCGTTACTTGCAAAAGCAATCGACGAATCAAATGTTGACCTTCCGTATACTCGCTAACATGTTCTGCCACGAGACGGGCGAGAGACTTGCTCTTCGTTGTAAGGAGGACCTTCTGAGCGCCATCCTTGCACTCAGTTCTCCTGGAAATAAAAATCACCAGGTAGGTAGTTTTAAGTGTAATTTTGTTATTACAGTTGAGCGTCCATAAACGATCGTTGCGATCATTGTTCCACAGGTTGCAGTGTCAACGTACGTGCTAAATTTAGCGGTGGCCCTGAACAAGGCGAGTGATTCAGCAACAGCGAGGCAGCTTTTCGACGCAACGAGCCATCTCCTCGGGACGTTCGACCAGCCAGAAGCGATCTTTCGACTTCTCGTCGCGCTTGGTACTCTGTTGACCGCCTATCGCGAGTTCGTCAAGTACGCGCAAACTTCGTCCAGTTTGCTGAATCAGTTGCAAGTTAATCCGTCGAGCTCGGACGCGACTCAATTGAAAATCGCTGCCGTGTCGAAGAAGTTGATCGACTTGATTTATTAACGGACTCGAGCGTGCGACGATAAGCATGTTGATAATTTATCGTTATTTTTTTACACTAAAATATTGCGCTTAAGGATTTCATTGAATAAAGAAAAGTCTAGTCTAATGTCGGAGTGATTTTGTCTTATAAAACCTACTATTGTTTGTTCAACGTATAACTCTGTCCTCTTCTGAACAAAGGTAAGAAATTATATTATTAATTTCTGTAAGGTTTGTTGCACCTCTATAGATTTCTTGTGAATTTTGCATGATGAAACTTTGCTTATTTGAGTTACATTCAAATAGTGCACCAAGATGACTGCTTGTATGAATTGAATGTAAAAGCCATTAAATATATATATATATATATATATATATATTTTTTTTTTTAATTAAAGAGTAGCATGAAAAAAAATTGGTTTTCTAACAATTTCATAAGATCTAATAAATGGCCTGGCATCGGGTGGTCGTGAGTTTCATTTTTTTATTATAAATCGTGTTTCCTCCAGCAGCTATAACTTCTTTGTAAAAATGGGACAAATCAATTTATATTCTTGTTTTTGGGTCTTTATAGTTTGAATCAAATATTATAGATAGAGCATGAAACATAGTTTTAAAATGTTTACTTTGGATTTTCCCGAATTACATCATCATCTATCTCAGTTTGCTTCATTTCCTACGATATCTAATTAACTCTTATAGTGCATTAACAAAACCGTTAACTCATATTTTCCGTTCATATTTTCAGATTAAAAAAAATTAAGTGATCGCAACGTTTTTCCGCCCGTAGATATCGATAGCCCCCTCTCCCCTCAACTGTCAAAAGACAAAGGACGTGAACGCACACTTAGCACACTAGGGCATTTCTACGCATTTCCAGAGTGTTTCCCGAGAGCGTCCACTTCGTCACTGAGGCAACGACGACGCGGACGGCGGACGGGGAAGAAGAGTCCACGCGTCGCAGTTCGTGCCTGTCCTTACAGCAGTAAACAAAGAGCACAAAGAAGCCGCGCGCGCTGCGAAGTGCCGGCAGCGTTTGTTTTTTATTTATAGCAGCACGCCGTCACGGCGGGAGAAGTGAAAACTTGAGAAAGAAAACAAAAGAACATGGCCAAGTCAAAGCCTTGCTATAAACTCAGCAAGGAACTTCTTGGACACACTGACGAAGTGCGTAGTTTGGCTGTCTTTAAGGATGGTAGCATAGTCTCTACATCAAGAGATAAGACGACTAGATTCTGGAAAGTCACGAAGTAAGTACTTTTGTTTTCGGCAGTTCATTTGTTTCAAACGATTTTTACGCTCTTTTCTTTTGTTTAAATTTATTTCATGCTCAAGTAGAATCTATTGGTTCATCATATTTACAAAATATTATGCAATTATTCACAGCTTAGGTACATCAAATTTCATACTTTGAATGACAAGCAGTTTATTATCAATTTTATAACCTTGTGTTTAAAAAATTTTATTTTCCTCTCAAAACAAATGACTTGCGATTAAAAAATGAAGAGCGAATTCACGTAATCTTGAATGACAATGTTATATTAATGATTCTCTATATTAATGCGCAATATTTGTATTCTTCATGTAATTAGCTGGAGTTATTCAGAATGCATAGTTATGGGAGGCCACACAGACTCAGTATGCTCAATATGCGTCATAGAGCCTACCAAAAAAAATCCAACAGGATTTATTGTAACAGGTAGCAACGACAAGAATATCTGCATTTATTATCCAGGCCAAGAAGAGCCAATCCACACAGTCAATGGGCATGAGAACACTGTAAGCTGCTTGAAAGCCAGCATTGTGGACCAGGAGTCCTTTTTGTCCTGTTCAGCAGATCATACAGGCAAATTATGGGACTTGTATAATTTGGAAAAACCTAAGTCTGAGTTCCTAGGCCATGCTCCAACTACTTCAACTTGGTGCATAGCAGATTTATTAAATGGCTATGTTGTCACTGGTGGTTCTGACAATAGTGTGATTGTTTATACTAGAAATGGAAAAGTTTTGCATAAACTTAATGGACATACTGCCTGTGTGAGAGATATAGCACCTGTAAATGATCATCAATTCTTGACTTGTGGCAATGATGCTGTGACTAAACACTGGAATGTCAATGGTGGTGCTTGCTTGGGTACTTACACTGGCCACACTAGTCATATCTACAGCGTATCGACTCTTTTTGCTGGTAGCTTGGCTGTTTCTTGCGGCGAAGATAAGACCGTCAGAGTATGGAGAAATGCTGCACTGGATCAAACCATATCACTACCTGCTGAAACTGTATGGAGTGTCAAGTTGCTGCCAAATGAGGATCTTGTCTGTGGGTCATCTGATGGGGCTGTTAGAATATTTACAGTTAACGAGGACAGATACATAGATGCAGAAGCCATGAAGCAGTTTGAACTGGCTGTACTTGGGAGAATCAAAGAAAGTAATGCCAAGAGAAGGTTGGAAAAAGATGAAAGCAGGTACGTATACAAGCTTGTTAAAATACTTCAAGTAATCTTCATAAACATGTACTTGACTGTTTACAGTGAACCATTTTTACCTCAAGCACCAGAACTGTCTCAACCTGGCGAAAAAGACGGCGATACTGTGATAGTCAAAGAACAGAGTAGAGTGAAAGTCTACAGGTGGTCGCAGCGGTCATTTCAATGGAAACTAGTCGGCGATGTTGTACAAAACGAAGCACCAACTGTTTCTGGAAAGGCTACGCATGACGGCGTGCAGTACGACTATGTATTTTCCGTGGACATAGAGGAGGGTGCTCCATTGCTAAAGTTACCATACAACAGAGGACAAGATCCGTATGCGGCTGCTCAACAGTTTATTGACGACAACGACCTTGATTCAAGACATTTAAACAGGGTATGCATTCAACATGAAAATGGATAAATGGACGATGAAGATCATGATTCATCATTTTTCTTGGATGTAATTGTACTTTGACTTTACAGGTGGCCAATTTCATAATGACCAATTTGCAAATCAGTCCAATTCTGAACGCAGAATCGCAGTACAGCGATCCTTTCACAGGAGGCAGTAGATACATATCAAACTCTTTCCCAACAACCTCAACGCGAAGAAGCTCCAGCACCGCACCTCCGCCGAATTCTTTAGCGGAAAAATCATACATCCCGCAAACGAGCTATTTGAAATTAGAGCAAGGAAACATCATTGCTATTCAAGGTAATTTGAACATCCAATTATTATAAACTATTTAAGTTAATCACGTCTACTTGATTTGCAGAAAAACTAAAAGAGTTCAATGCCAAGAATAAAGAGCAAGTTGAAAATATTCCAGACGAGAAGTTAGAGTCGGTAGTTAAACTGGCAAACGACGAGAATCCAAGGACAATCGAAGAAGAAGTCAACAACTTGAAATCTCTCTTGAATTGGCCGGACGACGTGGTATTTCCGGCTCTTGACATTGCCCGCTTAGCAGTTCTGCAAAAGGACGTCAATGAAATCTTTTGTTCCAATGGAATTATGAATGTACTTAAGCGCCACTTCCAGAAAGATGCAAAAGCATCGAATCAGATGCTCACTTATAGGCTCCTCGCGAATCTCTTCTCACACGAGGCAGGCGAACGATTCTGTCTGCAGTGCAGAAACGAAGTACTGACGGCGACGCGCGATCTGACGGAGCTAAGCAGCAAAAATAACGAAGTACGAGGAATTAAGATTAAAAAAGAAGACGTCTCATGCGCGACCTCTTCAAGAGCGCATCACTAATGCAGACTGTGTCTTTTTTCAGGTGGCCGTATCAACGTACATTCTAAATTTAACGGTTGCACTCAATAAAAGCAATGACGTGCTCGGCAAGGTGCAAACGCTTAGCATCATTTTCAAGCTGCTTGAGATACTAAAAGAAACAGAGGCTGTATTTCGTATCCTCGTGGCACTTGGATCTCTGATCGTGGGAGCTTCCGATGTCAATGAAAAAAATGGATTTGTCAGTTCCGTCAAACAATCCAAGACTGTGCTCAAAGCGTTACGAGTTCTCTTGGATGGCGTTGATTCTTCTAATGTTCCTACGAAGCTTTTGAGTGTCACCAGACACATTCTCGAGCTCATTAAACACTAAGACGATATTTTGTATTTTTTATAAAAAAAAAATTTTTGAAAGAAGAGTTCATCTTAAATCTTCGATAAAACATTTAATCAAGGTTCATCAACCATTCTTTCAAAAATCATGTTTTCAACGATTTACCATAATAAAAAAAATTTTTTATAAAGACTTGGGGATTACAAATAAAAGTATATTTAAATAATAATATCGTTTTATATTCATATATTACTAATCAGTTTTTTCATCTTTCATTACTACTCTATTTTAATTATTTACTAATTTTAGTTCTCATATTGAATCTGTACATCTTGAATTCATTTGTACAAATGGATCGGTGAAAATGATCAAAACTACGAAATAAAAAGTAGATAAACTCTTGGGTAAAGAAAATTGTATTTCTAACGAAAATTCAGTTAAAGTATTTACAACGACGAATATAAAATAATAATTTATTAAGTAATACAGTTGGTATTTGATTAAATTTTTCCGCAAACGTGATTTGTTTTTTTTTGTTTTTTTTTTCATTTCAGTGAACATACAACAGACAACAGTTTAGCAGTAGAATATTTATTAATACAATAACGATTAATGCACGCACGATTAATTATTGGCGTTCGTCTTTGTGCCCTTCTTTTAGCACTTTTCACTTGAACCTACATCTGATATTACATAAACATACGCCGTGCATTATTTCCTTCGAGTTTGGCCTCGAAAAAAGTCCCAATTAAAATATTTCATTGCTATAGCGATAATGAAGTGAACAATTTTTAAGATGTTCTTCTCTTTATTAATCTATATGTAAGACTAATCGACTGTCAAACAAATTTTTTCAATAGACTGATCACAATTAACGTGAATTAATGCTGTAATGTAAACTGATATGTGATGGAAAATGAGTTATTACTTTTTGACTTATTTACAGCTGACAATGCTATTTTTCAATCAGGGAAGACTAACAAATAGGTAGGGCTGTATTTTGTACATATATTTATAATTTTTTCTCTCATCTGACGCAATTTTACTTTATAAATTTTTTTGTTTGTCTTTATAGAAGAAACGTTGTTACATTCACAGATTTATTTTAGAACTGCACTTATTATGTTAACTATTCTTTTTTTTAGTAATATATACACAGTACACCGAGAGAGATATACATGTGTGACTAATGATTACCTATCTGTTTTCATAGTTCATAATTATTCTTTCAACAATTCTTTCGTAGTTTTTTTTACCCGAGTTTTTCGGAATGTCCTGAAGGCGAGTTTTTTTTTCTAGCTTCACTTATAGTTTCCTTAAAGTATGGTTTTTTATCTTATTTTTACAAAAATATCTGCGAGACAAAATAGGACAGCTTTCTTGTATCTTTTATATATACCATTCAAGTATTGACTAAACGACCTTTACGTGGTTATAAATACATATAGGAGAGAGTGTCTAATTCATTACAAGGTACATCGGTTTCAACACTTTTTTTTGTTCAGAAGACTGTGTGTGATTAGAAATATATTGGTCGTTGACCATAGTTAACAAAGAAAATACTCGGTAGTAAATTATAAAAAATAGACATTTTTTCATCGCTTTTTTCTACTACACATAAACAAATGCCATTTAAAGACGTTCAGTTACCATTTTTTTTTCTCACAATTTTTTTGTTATCTTTTCACGTAGAAAAATAAAACTTCTTGGCTTTTGTTCTACCTAAGGCTTGGACACACTTTCCTTTTTTTATACATCTATTTGTTGCAGAGGTTCATACGTTATTCGCGTATATATAATATATCATCGGTATATATGAGAGTAAAAAAGAGGGAGACCGATACATCATTTCTTCCGGCGTTTTTTTTTCTTTTATAATCTGTAAACGCCAGATAGACACATAGAATTAGAGCTTATTATCATCATCATTCGTGGAGGAAATGTATAATAATTGTCGCGTCGCGTCTACAAAAGTTTTTGCGCACCTTCTACATTGGCGGTGTCAAGATTTTTTCTTCTAAAAGTCGTGGAAAAACTTTGGAATACACCTCGCGTAAACGTACAAACGAGTTTTTTTTTCATCTTTTCTTTGTCTTTGTTGTTGTTGTTGTGGAAATGTATATATAATATATTTTGTCTGCTTGATCGTAATAATAAATGCGTGGCTAATTGCTTGTGGAACGTTTCGTGTGGAAAAAGCTGCACCGAAAGAACAAAAAAGTCAGCACGAGCACGCGAAAGTAATAGCCAAGTTCAATAAGGAATGCCTCAGAGACAAGGATGGGACTGGCTATAGGCTACTTGATCGTTTGTCTCTATAATCAGAGCGATTATTATATTGTTTGTTTGTCGCGGAAAACTAAATGTCAACGGACACGCTTATGTACGTAATGTAATTATTAATTGATTACATTAATTTGGGCGCAGTTTGTTCTACACAGCCCCGTGTCACAAAAGCATACAGTCTCTCGATTTATTTTTTTTCTTCATGATCGTCAATTTATCTCTCACGTTAAAACAAGTACAATGTCAACTCGAGGGGAATTTGCGCGATTTCTCTCTTCCTTTTTATATTTTCTGTCAATAACTCATTCGTGGACACACTGACAGTCGTATGTACTCTCTCCTTATTATAATTTGACGCACAACGTAATTATTATTGCAATGCCTTTTTGAGTTTTCCTTTACAATACATATATAATTAAGAATATTAATATATATATATAACGCACGACTCAATAAAAATATCTATACCGATAATCCCAATGAGATAATTTGCATTTTTATCTCATTGCGCGGTTATCATCTCTCATACTATTCTTTGATTATGTATATGTGCGCAGGTAGTGGCACTTTCTCTCTCTCTCTCTCTATCGCGCGCTCTTTCTCTCTCACACTCACTAACGAACGAAAACAAAATCTGTCAAAAATTAAAATATATTAAAAATATTGTACTCGTTTTTTTTATCGAAATGCAAGTGGAAGATGAAAAAGAAAACTCATTCAAGTAAATCAAAAAAAGACTTACAAAGAGAGTATAGACTTGTGCGACAAGAACTCGATTCAGTCGCTTTCCCAAATCTCGTAATATCGCTTCTTTATAATGTATATAGTACACGTTAATAATGATAGAGTTTCTTTTCTTTTTGTGGTGGCGGACAAATACATTTTTGTGTCTGTATTACACGTCGTGGCAAGTGTCATCTTGCATAAAAAAACTTAAGCTTCGGACTAACTATGTATAAATAAAAAATAATAAAGAGCCATCGCCTCTCCATAGAAAATTTCTCTCGGCCAATGCACATGTATCCCTGCATATAGATAAAATACGCAGTTTAAGATAATCTTCTTGACGTACGTCCAGTGTGAGTGTATTGTTTATAATAATAATAAAAAAAAACTCTTCGATACTCAATTGCGCGCGAAGAGGGAAAGAGAGCGAGAGAGAATAGTCTAAAATTAACAAGTACGCAAATAAAACACATTGTGCTCTCTGAATGATTGAACTTCCGAGCGGAAACGCCACTGACGCCGGTAAAAACATCGTCGCGTAGAAAGAAAAAAGCGACGCCGGCTGTGGTCGATTGGATAAAATGAAAAAGTGCATGAAAGTCTGTGTAATGCGTAAAATTAATTGATCTCACATCTATTTACAGTGATCAAGGTCAATTTTATTGCCGACGTCAGCAGGCTGCAACAAATTGACCTTAGAGATAAAAATAATTAAAAAATCTAGCAGAGACTGTAGATTACTCGTTCCTTAATACTCGATTGATAATTGCTTTCTCTCTCAGTCAGTTTTCCCTGAACGCTCGACGCTGCCGTATAAAAAGGTCAATTTTCTACACAGAAGCGACTGAACTTGAGCAAAAGGAATAAAAACGGGAAGGCGGAGAGATAATGTAAAAAAAATAATAATAAAAGAGAACCATGGCAAAGACGTATATAAGCTCGCTCGATCAACCGGCAATAATAAAAACCTGCAATATAGCACCTGCAGAACTTTGAAAAAAAAGAAAAGAAAGAAAAAAGAAAAAAATAAGGGGAGCTAATCGCCCACGGGGTGAGCTTTATTTAGAACTTGTACGGGGTCCCCCCGTTGCCGTCTCATTCGGCCGGGGTCGAAGCAGCCCACCTGTCGAATTCGATGCCAGAGTCGGGACTGATGCCCAAATCAGCTGGGCTGAGGAAACTCGTTGCACTTGGGCCGGCCGACGTGGCCGAACCGTCAGTTTTGATGGCACGTTGATCACGCAACTCGCTCTCGAACATGTGAAGCTGCTGCATGAAGTGGAAGTTGGGTGCAATGTTGGACTTTCGACTGCGCACCAGGTTGAAGGCGTCGTTCAAGCTCAGGCTGCACTTGTGCATGAGGTAGGCCACGGTTACTGTCACCGAGCGTGATATGCCAGCCAGACAGTGCACCAACACACCTCTGTCCGAGTTCCGTGCTTCCTCTGTTCCAAGCAACAAACAAACACAAACAGTTAAAACCAGCGACAACAACAAAAATCCTCTCCCTTGGCGCACAGCTCAGATATTATCGACTTGGCTATTTCTGCCAAACGTCGCGTCGCTCGCGCGCCCGCCCGCCGCATAAGTTCATGTCATTAATTGTCGAGAGAGAGAGAGAGAGAGAGAGAGCTTATAGGGCAGCCTTCTTCAGAGAGTGCAGGGAACTTTACCGAGATAGAGAGTCTCTTGCCGTCGCGCAAGCTCGCGTCATGAACTCGCGAGCTTATTTTCATTCCCCAGCGCCTTATTTCTCTTTATCCCCCACGCCGCGACCGCGCGCGTTCAATGGATGCCTATTTTTGGCTCTTTTCATCATATTATTGGCAATCTATTTTTCTATGCTTGGCTATTTTACCGTCTATGCGCTACTACTATTTCGCGCGCCGCCGATCTTCATTGCGTCATTCGAGGCTGTAAATTACCTTCGATCTGCTGAACTTCTATTCTCTTCTTTTTCGATATAAAGTCAACTCTTCAAATCTTTGCATCATAATTTTGCCTTCCAATAGAATCTAAAAAAAAATATGCCTCCCTAAAAACTTCTCCAATATCGCCGCGTAATTTACTAAACAGTTTCAGTAGCCAACATAACGTGATCCAATAAAGTCAACAAATATACACACACACACAGGCAGCAGCGTGCTCGTTACGAAAAAAAAATTGCTCGGCCCACGTCGAACCGAAAACCACAAATGAAAAAAAAAGCAGGCAGCGCCCAAGGAAATCAGCGATCATCGAGAGTGAGAGACGTGGGTTCAGCGAAAGCGTGGGCGGTAAAGAGAGACCGGACGTCCGGCGTCGTCGCAGTCGGCTCGTGTTGGTTAATTGTGCGTGCGTGTGTTTAAGTGAAACACGTGGGAAACAGATCGCCATGGATAACAAACGCCGCGCTTCTCGTGCACACACACACACACACACACACACACACACACACACACACACACACACACACACACGCACACACACACACGCAGCGTTTATTATTATTCGTTTTCTTCGACGAGAGAGAGAAAGAGAGTCATTGTCGTGCGAGCGCTTACAATTTCATTAATCAAGCGCAATGCGTTTCACGACGACGCTTTTGTTTGGCCGTTTATATTGCGCGCGTGTGTGTCAATTCGCTAAGACGTCGACATACTCTACTTTTTTTTACCATTTTCAACGGCTCTTCTACTATCTCGATTATTCAAAACTTTACTTTGCTTATTATGAATGGTAGAGAAATATAACTGTAAAGTCATAATTTTTTATATTTTTTTTAATAACAGTACATTACGTATGCCATCGTATTTATATCTAACTCGCTTCTGTTTCATTAATTACTCACTTCCTATACGGAGAGCCATTGTAAATATACTCGATATGCACGTTAGCTCGGCAAATATTTATTGTAAAATGATTGTACATTTGCTCCAAATATAGCGAAATAACATGCAACGCGAACGCGACGTATGCATGTACGTGACTTGACAGTGAAACCTTTACCGTTTGATCATACGATCAATATTTATAAATAAGGCTTTCCATCGATTATATCCGTACATTTGCACTGCAAAATCAATTAACATATTGTGTAGTCTAAGCGATAGCGATCATTAATTTTATCGCTAGCAGCTGCTCAAGTATTTGATGTTCAATCTAATCCGCGATCAATATCCGTCTCTTGTAACTTACGTTCATTGAAAGCGAGCAAAACTCTTCAAATTCTCTCTTTCTCTCTCTCAGCCGTAAAAACATATTGTCACAGCGAACGTCAAAACAAGTCGAGTGAACTTTAAAGAAGAATCCGAAAAATTGCAACTTACCAATGAACTGTATGGCCTCGGGGAAATGTTCGGCAAGGTTTTGGCTCCAGTGATCGCTGATGGGTATCTGCATGTATTTGATTGAGCCGTCGCCTTCGAACACGTTAGGTAAGTCGGGTGTGACGTTGAGGATGTAGGTGATCCTATGACGTGCTAATGACTCGCTATCTTCGCTATTGGCCGCGTTGCCGAGGTACAGGTGTGGTAAGATCTCCACTGGGAAATCCCGGTCTTCTTCTGGTCCTACAATTGAAAAAAAAAATGCAATGTTATAAGCTTTATCGTCTTCCGGAAAGTTACTATATATCAGTCACGCCAATAGATAACATTGGCTCTCAATGGGTTTCTATTTATTCCATTTTTTTTATCAGCGATTGATCATCTGATGCCAGTGCTTGTACATTGCAATAACAAAAAAAAGTAAACACGAGCCGTTACGAATGACAGTTGACAGTCAAGTAAACGTCAGACTTGGAAGAAATTTTCGAAAATTGGTTGGTAATAGTGTGAAGCGATTTCTAGCAGCATTCGCGATTGATAGATGGCAAATGAGCTTATTTGAGGGTTTCGATAATAGGTGAAGAAGGGCTGGTAAAAGTGTAGTGCTTTAGTTGATTGTCGGAACGAGATCATTGTATTTGTAAGGATGATTCGATCGAGCAATGGCCAATACTGATTGTAACTTGAACAATGATATGCGCGAGTGGAAAAGTACAGAGAGATGATTAGCGCGGAGATGATGCACATTGATGAATATTGGTAACATGCGTGCATTCAATTGGTTCGGACAGATTTGTCAATGGGATTTGATGAACTTGGGGTCTGGCGGGCTGATATCACGGCAGAAGATATAGAGAGGCGAGGCGACAATGATCAGCCAAAAATTTATGTATATTTAGTGAGACTTATCATAATGAAATAAAAACGAACACTATCGCCAAGTTTGGAATATAACAATAGACAATAAAACGTCCATCAATGAAAATTGAATGATCAAGGAAAAGATGGTTTGATTCATGGAAAAAACATGAATGACTAAATTAGTATTCCGTGAAAGTAAATATGACAAACAAGTGGCGGCGGCGGCATTAGAGTAATGAGTAGAGAGTGTTGAACACGAATGAATGAGCTAGTAGTCGGGGCGGACACAGTCGTGCGAGTAATAAAGGCGGCAATATGACTGACCGAGAGAATCGCAAGTGCTGTCGGAGTCGGAGTCGGAGAAAGCCCTGGTAGGCGGCAGGGATATCCGCAGTGACCTCAGCCCCATGAGTTCGCCGTCTCCGCAACCGTCGCTATTTGTATTGCGCCCCTCTTGACAGCTGACACTGCCTTCGCACCACTCCGGGTACTTGCTCTTGAACGCCCCGAATCCACCTGCGAAAACCACAAACATGCAACACAGTTTTAAACAAACCAACGTAGGCGTACAAACTACTAACAACTAACTCTACCCACTTACACACACACACGCGCGTATATTAATGCATTATGCATGCACACGCGCCGTCGCGTAGTCGAGTCGTCGTATTATAGGCAGTGAATGGCTGCGTATTTACTAGCGCCCCCCACTTCCACCCCTCCCTCCTCCCTTCCCAACTACTACTACTACTACGAGCTGCGAGCGTCCCTGGTTGGAATCCGGAGGTGGCAAGGATAAAGGACGCGTGGGAGAGGGAGAGAGAGAGACGATGTTTTTGAATGAATTTCGTCGTGTACGTTTTTTTCCCTCCTTTTTCGTGCGAGTGGGTGTGAGTCACTCTTTCGTATTATAGCGCTAATTGCCGGAAAGGATGGGCTTCATCTCGGTCGGGAAAATTTTCTCATGGCATCGCTATTTCCGGCAGCTAAGAGGCTGTCACGTATAGGCATTCCAATATGTAGGCTTACGGATTATCAGCAATTTCTTTTTTCACTTGTTTGCTTAGGGGACCAACTGAGCTTATTCGATTATTTGTTCTTAACCGTATGAACAAACTTGATATTAAAGACACTGGATTGCAAACAACATTCAATTGGCAAGTAATTGATGAGAGTTTAATTTGAGAATTAATAAACTTGCGGAATGTGTTTCATCACAATCCATTTAAAAATGTAGTTGGCCCAAGCGAAATTGAGCTGTTATAGTTTGAACGAAACGTATTTTCGGAATATTATATGAAAGCTTCGAAAAGCAGTGAGTTACATTGGCGCAAATTGGTGAATGAGAAACAGCAAGTTTACTCGTCCAAAAGCAGCAGCGGAAGCGTCCATTCGAACGTTATACCCTTCTGCCAAGCCGAATTTATATCATTGAAAAGCAGTTTTTCACAATATACAACAATAACAACGATACCTCAGCTCCAATTTACGTAACAACAATGAATCCCATTCAGCCAAGTCCTCTCCGGTCGAGTGACTGTCGCACGGCCGACTGAACAAAAACAGCCAACTCTCTTTCTCACTTTACTACTCGCAGGCGATAGACATTTATCTGCGAGGAATATATATATACCTATATATGTTTGCCCACGCAACATACAAAACTTCCACCCTCTTAGAGCGCGATTTTCGCGTGTGCGCGTTGCGAGGAAAAAAGGAGACCTTGGTTGATACGCCCACACGTCGCTCTTCGCCGCCGCCGCGCGCTCCAGAAAGACAGAGAGTGAGATTTCCCCCGAGCAATTATCCTCGATACTCGCGTGACGATGCTTTATTTTCCAAGATTTAAGGGCCGATTCGACGAGGGCGATTCTCGTTCTTGACGTGGCATCTTTACCTCTCCTACAACCCTCCCCCCTCCGCCTTCGTCTTTTTCTTCGTTTCCTTAGTTGGTTGGTTATTGTTGGTAAAAATTGTAGTTTTTATCTCGAGTTTTTTTTATGCGTGACTAAACTTTTGTACTCAGTAAACAAAGTTGCGTTAAATGTTTGAATTACAGCTTGAAAAGAATATTTTTTTGTAGAGTGACGTGAAACAAACAAGTATTTATTCGACAAAGAAAGAATAGCACGAAATTAATTGATCTTAATGAGACTGCAAATAAAATTGAAAAAACATCAAATGAAATGAGAAAATTGGAAATAACTTAATAAATTGAATGGACCTTTAGAACACGATGATCAAAGTATTTAATTGACTTGCCGCGCGAATATGAAAAAATGGAATCCATTGAAGAGAAAAGAAAAGGAAGCTCAGCAGGTTATCAGTTACAAAATATAGGCGGCGAGGAGATAAGAGCGCAAAGTTAGTTGTGCAGCTGCACAACTGCAGTTGTAAAGCGTAAAATCAATTTGGAGCTGCGGGTGGGCGAAACGTCATCGCCGCGCAAAATCGCTGGGCAACTGCAACTACTGGAAATTTCGTCATTGGCCTTACAGACACAGAGGCACACGCGGCACAAGTGTAATTAAATGAAGAGGCTGGAATTGGAGAGTATAGTATTGAAGCAAAAGTAACACTCCCCTCTGCTCGTTTTTATTTGTCTTTCTCTGTGCATGTTGGTTGGCGCGAGTCTATCCCACGCAGAAAATCCTTCACCCACATTCGCGACTATATACTACGGCGCGCAACCCCCTACAGGCCGCGCTCGCCGCGGCGAAGGGTGGCGGGGCGCGTGGGCGAGCGAGAGAGCGAAAAAGCTGCCTTCCCACACGAATCAATATTTCATTCACAACTCTCTCGCGCATCCTTCGCTCGCTGAGTCGCTCTCTACGCCCCCGCCAAAATTCTCGTGTTGGTTCGCTCTCTCTCTCTCTCTCTCTCTCTCTCTCTCTCTCTCTAATTATAGGGCGAATTTTTCGTCATCGACCCTTTGACTTGACGCCTCGTTGAAGGTTATTTTCGCCGCCTATAAAGCCGATATCGTATGTATGTACGTGCGCGCCTCGATGGGATTGAAAGGTGCAGGTTATATAGGATCGCGTTACACTTGCTGCTATGCGCTTTCTTCTCTCTATCTCTCTTGAGCTTTGTCAGCGAGGTTTCTTTTTTGCTCCTCGCCTGCACTATTACTCTTAGGCTATTTGACTCCAGCGTGCCAGTGCAGTGCGTTTTTCTTTTCTCCTTGTGGAGGCGTCGTCTTTCGCTAATTGCAATGTGCAACTGCAACAATGTGCAACGTTGATAGTATTGGAGATCGATTGACGCATTAAAAATGAAGGAGCTATTAACATGAGCCTACCGTTCATTGAGACAAAATTAAATGTAGAATATTCATGCAAGGTTACACCGCGGCCGCGGCGCCTTCGTGCAGGAGAGAGGAAAAAGGTAATAAACAAGAAGAGGCCAAAACAGCGCCGTGCACTCATCAATGACTAAGGCTACGCTCTCCTCTCCTTCTCTTTTCCCCGAAGCCATCCATCCGCATAGCTTTACATCACTAACATATCGGCGCGCGCTATGCGCGTACACTGCACACCGACAGAGCATCAGCCCGAGCGGAGAAGAGGCATCTGCAGAGAGATGAGGCGAGTATAACCCGGAAACGTCTGACATCCGCCGAGAGGGAATTTTGCGTCGTCCAAAAGCGGCGCTATGCCTATGCAGCGGCAGCCATCGGCAGAGTGAGAGAGAGAGAGAGAGAGAGAGAGAGAGAGAGAGAGCGACCGGAAGTAGCAGCGACAGCGTTGGCTGTGTGAATGGTTCTCTCTGTCTCTCTCTCTGCTGACGGCTGTCATTCATGCGATGCGGGCAATGAATGAGCGAGGCGAGCGGGTGTTACCTTCGAGAGTGGCGACATGGCCGTTGGCCCTCAATCGCCTAGCGAGCACGTGAATAGTTTCGCCCTGGTGTCCGGCGGGCTCGGTGGAATCGCCCACGAGCACGAAGGTGCCCTTGTCCGCCTTCAGCAGCATCTCGACGCGCGAGCGCAGCTCCAAACACTTGATGGTGGACAGCAGCTCGACCTTGCCAGCAGCCAGTCGGCGCAGCATTATGCTGGGAATGGCCAGGGCGACCGAGCCCCGAACGTGCGACTCGGCGTAGTCTTGCGCCGCGCGGCAATCCAGCACCAGCAGTCTCGTCATGCCGCCACCGCCTGCACCCTGATGATGATGATGATGATCACCACCACCACCAGCACCACCACCACCACCACCGCGCAACTCCCTCAACAGCCACTCACTGCTCACCAGCTCCTCCGCCGGCATCATCGATGCTCTTCTCTTGATTTTCAACCAAACGATCCAACACTCGCTACTCTGAGCTGCGGACGTCCGAGTCTCGCTCGCCTCGCTCGAGCTGCGGCTGCACTGACACGGCCAGCTATAAGGAGAGGAGAGCTGCGCTGCTGCAGCGGAGCAGCACCTACAAACGAGTATATAGACTCGACTCGATGCCAAAGAACACGCGCACACACACACACTCCCACTACGGAGGCAAGCTGCGCGCGCTGCCACGCCTTGAGACTCTTGAGAGTTGAGCACAACAGCAGCAGCGACATTTTCGTTTCCCTCCGCTGCTGCTGGCTGCTGCTGCTGTAGGTATCGAGCTTAGCGTGGGTGCTTAGCGCGGCGCTCCATGTCACGTGGCCCAACGGCCATAGCCAATCGCGAGCAGCGATCCTGACGTCACTCTCCATTGACAAAAGCTCTTTTCATTAACGACCAATGCTGCTGTATACCTACTTCCGCGGCGGCGGCGGCGTGGGTGCGAGATAGCCCCGATCATTGATTTTTATTTTACACCATCAGGGCATCAGCTACGTCGTCGTCGTCGTCGTCGTCGTCGTCGTTGGATGACATGTAAGTTTTGCGTTGTATCGAGCGGAAGAGAACAACTCGCGCCACGCGAGCGAGGGAAATCAAGGAGGTTCTGCTGCTGCCACACATGCACGCTCTCTCTCTCTCTCTCTCATGATCTGATTCATTCAGGCCTTTATATTTCGCAACCTGCGCCGCGCGCTATTATAGCTCTCGCTCTCCATTCACGCGATCTCGAGCGCCCGCTCTCATAGCACGTTCATTCATTTTTTTCTTATATATTTGCTTTTCGGCTTTTCTTCATATAGATAGTACGGCCAATGGTCAACGTGAGCAGGCCATAAGGAATGATGGGTCAAGTATTTTGCTAAAATTTTCGTGTATTTTTTTTAATACTTTTCAACTTATTGTTGCACGGACATTTTTTACAGGCTTTTCAAGTGACTTAGGTGTATATTGCGCGGGTATGATATATATATATATCTAAGAGATAACAATGAACATAGTTCTATTACATCGCTTTAGAAAAACTGGGACATTGTACAGAGACCAAATTTTTCAAGCACATACGATCAGTCACACGCACAAACGCTCGCATTGCCAACGACTTGTATCCAACAATGATTTGTCAGATGCAATAGGCAGCCGCTCGTCTAATTATTATGGCTAATGATGAATCAATGACCAAATGCATAATTCATTTGATGAATAATAGAATAGATAGTCCTTTTAGGATCATTTCCATCACACACAATACCTATATGATTCGTCTTTTCATAGCAATGGTGAAGCTTACTAATTATTTAGTATTCTGCCTGTGCAAAATACATAATGAAAGGATGGCATGGCAACAAAACCGCGGAAATCGTTTGCGTTTGTAATTCAATGAACAATGCTTCCATTTCATTTTTTTTTCCATTTATCGTTGCGAGTTCTAATTAAAACAATACCAGATTTTCGCCGCGTATACATGAAAGAAAAAAACAACGAACAGGTAGAGCTGAAAAGATTAAAAACAAACAACGTTACGTTATATTTAATTTTCAAACGCGAGCGTGGTGTATATTCGTGCACATACTTTTATAGATGTTAATGCAATTTCTGCGTCGTAATCGCTCGCGGAGCGGACTTTTAACGCGCGTCACTATCTCGCTATACTTGCGCGCTTGTTACATTGAAACGCCACCCTTTGTTAGCTTTTTTTTTATTTATTACGTTATATCCTATTATAAACTATGCGCGCCACTGAAACGCTGAACGGATAAAAATAACATACTGTAGAGTGTGTTTTAATTATAATTAATTTACAAATGACAGCGATGATAATTAGTAGGAGACAAATAAAAAGAAATGTTTGCTTTGATTATCAATGAAATAACGAGGTTGTAGTGTAAATACTCGTCCTTTGATTGAATATAACTGTAGACGAAGTTTTGTTAGCATTGACAGTTGGTTTGATTGTCAGCGCGGATTAGTACTGCACGCATGAAAAGCATGAAGCTATCAAGGTTTATTGGGCATACTCCTGAGCGAGCTCTTAGCTGGCGAATGCCTGAAGAGCAAGAAGACGAGGAGGAGGGCGGCCAGAACGACGCCAAGAGCGCCGAGCAACCAGGACTCTCGAGCAGCAGCAGCAGCATCATCGACATCGGCATCCAGCAGGCCGATTTCCCTCAAGGCGAGAGCGCCGTCGGGCGTCTCGCAAGCGCTCTGCGTGATGATGTCCTGTCGCTGAATCTGCTTGGCCTTGCAATTCTTGAGCTTGGCCATGAGCTCGGGGGCGTGCAGCGGCGGCAGCAGCAAGCCCAGC
Organism: Galeopsomyia nigrocyanea; assembly: GCA_035047105.1. NCBI lineage: Eukaryota > Metazoa > Arthropoda > Insecta > Hymenoptera > Eulophidae > Galeopsomyia > Galeopsomyia nigrocyanea. Next base: position 12,421,802 of record JAWWMK010000001.1, read on the forward strand.
GCCCAGCGCAGCGGGCTCGCCCAGCCGTACCACGGGTAAAGATTGTCCAGATGAAGAGTGACGCCCGCGGCGAGGGTCGACTCGCCGATGGCGACGCCGGACAGCAGCAGGGCCAAGAACGACCAGGAAGTGGCGCAGAGCCGCGCGCAGAGCACGCAGACGAAGTGCTGCAGGAGGAGGTAGGCCAGGCCGACGGACAAGTAGCGCCAGAGGCTGTCGAGGCTGTCGTCGCTGGCGGACGAGTTGGGCTCGCCGCCGCCGCCGCCGCCGCCGCCGCTGCTGCTGGCCGCGGGGCTGCTGGGGGCTGCCGCCAGGTGCAGGCCGCTCATCGCGTAGGCTGGCGCCAGGTACGACAGGTAGATCAGGCTCCAGGCCGGCAGCGTGCAGACCAACTGAAACGAGCGTCATTTATTGTCGCCGCTGATTGCAATGGCAAAAGTCCCGATGGCCCCCGGCAAAACTTAGCTACCTCCACGAGCATGTAGACGAGTCTGTTGTAGAGTCCATCGGCGATATCCCTCTCGGCGCCGGGCCTCGTTCTCATCACGTCGACCATGCCCAGCAAACAAAGCGGCCAGAATAGAACTCCCAGCGCGGCGTAATGAAAGCCAACTCGATCTCGCAGATGCAAATTGGCGTCGTCCGCCAGGTCCCAGAACACGGCGCCGAGGATGACGCTCAGCGAGGCGGCGATCAGCACTTTGCGCAAAAGCGTGGCCAAGCTCCACGGCTGGCTGTACACGAGTTTGCGTACCAGCAGAGCGTAAGTTTGCGTCAACAGATTGACTCCCGAATTGCTCGATGGCAGTGGTCCTGGTGGTCCCGGCTCGCTCAGTGCCGGAAGACGAGCGCGAGCCAGCTCGGCCAGGTGATCGATACGCTGCGACGACTCCAACATCGCTTCGGCTGACAGGTCGTCCAGTGTCACTAGGTCGACTGCGGATTTTATCATTATTCCACTTTCAATACATCTATACATATGCATGTGTGTATGTGGATTTCGTTCTAATTTCGATAATAATTCCTCTCTCTCTCGTTTTTTTTCTTAATTATCAAATCGTGTATATCCGCCAGCGGGTTATTCATTCAAGTTTTAATGACGACTGATGAAAGGCTCTTTTAGATAATACCGTGAAATATTCGATGCATTTAGCGGATTTATACGCGTTTATTTATAAATAATGTTTTCGATTAATTGCTAATTGATTTGGCGCGCTAAAATTATATTATGCTAAAATCGACTGATTGTTGCGGGTTTATAGGTGAAAACACTTGCACAATCAGTCCAAGAATAATTTTAGTTGTTATAATTGCCGCCTATGCTATTTCAATATTCGAACGAAATAAATTTTTCGTCTCATACAATACGAATTCATATCGAGTTTTATGGTTAAATGGAACAACTCTTGGACTTTTATTAGAGCATCATGTCGCTTGACATAAATTTATACTGTGACAAATAATTTCGATATCCTTTATTTCAAAGCTTTTTATAACATAAAGAAGTCTATTTTCGAGAGCTCGATATAGAAAGTGTGCTTCGAATTTGACGGTGCAGAAAGTTGAGCTTTTGATTAAATGAATCTCTGGAGCGTGCGTATTGTCAGTTGGAAAATTGGATAAAGGGGCAAAAGGTGTATTGATTTCGATTGAAAGCGAGAAAGATGGTCTCTGGTGCAGGTGCAGAGCTAGGTTTTCATATGCAAGTCGATGAAACTTGAACTGGCATGATAAAAAGAAAAACGATCTTACGGTAATAATCGGAGGGATTTTTGAATGTCGGGCAAGGAAATTCAGCGAGCGCAAAGTACGGCAGCATGTCCCTCCTGGGTCCGGAATACATAACTCTGCCACCGGAAGTGAGAGTAACCCTGGAGAGCATGGTGAGTATCTCGTAAGTGGGCGGATGAAGCGTGAGAACGACGAGTCTCTGTGCTCGCAGTGCCCACTGCCTGAGGTACTCGATGAGGAAGAAAGCGTCGAAGATGTCGAGGCCTCTGGTCGGCCTGTCGAGCGCCAGAATTTGCGTGCCTTCGATCAGTCGACAGGCCAATGCCAGTCTTCGCAGTTCCGAGCAGGTGAGACTCGACACGAGGCAGTGCTTGGTCGCGTCGAGCCCCAGTTCCTGAAGAATGGCTTCGGTCTCGAGGGACGACACTCCCGGCGCACCTCTCAGCAATTTGTAAAAGCTCAGGCACTGTATCGCCGTCAGCTCGGCGCTTAGGCCTGCCTCCGGCGACTCGGCTGACAGATACGCCACCGTCGACCTACAAACAAACAAACCACCGCCGCCAGCAGCAGCAGCAGCAGCAGCAGCAGCAGCACGATCAACCATTTTTGCTGCATCGCAATTGTCGCAGCTCAGGCGCTCACTTCGCCGCACTTACCTCAGTGTCTTGGCTGTGACTGGCCGTCCATTCAACAAAACATCCCCTCGCCGTACTCGCCTTCTGCCCGATATCGTCTCCATTACCAGGCTGCCCTCGCACTCGCTCGTCGACATCACGGCCAATACGTCGCCTGCACCTGCCTCCAAGGATACTCCACGCAAGTATGCTGTGCCGTTCTGTTCAAAGAAAAATACACCTCATGATGATGATGATGATGATGATTATGATTAGGGGCTGTGTGGCTTCTTCTTGTCCTTACTTACGCCTTCTTATATTCTTGACTGACTTATTTTTGCACGCGCCCGGCTATATTTATTGTTTTGACTTTTATCCCAAAGCCCTTTTTTAGCTTTCTTCTCGCCCCGATCTAATTGTATATCGTGCGCGACAGATAGTTCATCAACGACTTTACGACTCAATTAAATTTTTTCCATCAAATCAGTGACATCGTTCTCGATATCGTTGGATTGATGTTTCCAAGAAAAAATAAATGTTATATATCTGAAGACAGTGATATTGAGCGACAGCATTGTTATTAGAAAATAACGAGCTTTCCTCTTCGGCTCCGTTGAAATTTCAGGAAAACTCGTTACATTTTTATAATGACATACTGCGACGTAAATCGCAAAGCGCAAGCTAACGGGAGTATTTTGCTAAAACAAAGCACAGAGACTTTGTATTGACCTCGTTCGAGACCTCGTTGGAATTCTTTGTTGTTTTTAGTTCATTTAACAGAGCACTGTTTACTAAGATCATCTGTTAAATTCGGAGTAAAAGGTGGCATTTAAAAAGCGTAAATGTTGGTTTGTTTATAGCAACATTGACTAGTTCATAATTCGGACGGTCTATGGTAATGTTCCATTCGTGATAAGATAAGTAGTACTACGCTGAACAAGTGATTTTTATCAACAGCTCGAAAAAAGCTGCCTCAATTAGGCTTTCGTTACTTGTGCTACTCATCTCTTGAATTAGCAGTATTCTTATTGGAAATGCCGCATCCGTTTCAAGCAAAACACGTGTGGAGCCTACTTAATTGAGATCGACGCGCAAGTGTAAAAAAAAACTACTCGATGCCCCTGCGCTGTGCGTCTCAGCTGCACCTGTCGCTCTCTCACCTTAGCGAGGCTGCCACTGGCTTCGACCCCCCTGAGTTGCAGGTGGGGATGTTGCAGCTGTAGGGGCAGCTGCTGGTGCTGCTGTTGCTGGAGTTGCTGCTGCTGCTGGTGGTGGTGGTGTTGCTGCTGCTGCATCATCTGTTGATGTATGATATGATGTGCCGGATGCCTGTCGTAAATCAAGCCGGGATCGATGGGCGCGATGCTGTGACGGCGATTAGTCGTCAGTTGTTGCAGGTGCTGGGCTCGCGGCGGCGAGACGCCGATCGCCGAGTGCGCGTGCAGCAGATTGGCCTCGCTGGCGCTGCGCAGGCGCGACTCCCGCTTCATCGCCAAGTGCTGCTGCTGCTGCTGGTGATGATGCTGTTGCTGGTGCAGTTGCTGCTGCTGCTGCTGATGCTGATGCAGGCCGATGTGCGAGTGCGTGTCTCGGGCCTGCAACCGGTATGATATATTTATACTTGATGGAAATGAGAAATGAGAGCGCAGCTGCAATAAAACAGCACAACCATATGTGCGTGCAGATTATCTCATGTAGCCACGAGGAACACTCTCGCTGTGTATATCAATAACGGCAGTTCTTGATTATGCAAGCTTCTTGCCCAAACAGAACAAAAAAGTCTATTTTGCAATGATATCCGAGAAATTGACAGTTGGCATATACAGCAGCCAGAGCAAATTGCAGGAAGTTATAAACTACGAATTTGATACGCTGAATGATTATACCGTTTTTCTTTTACTTTGCCTCTTTTTCTTCTAAGTCAATCCAGAGAAAATCATTATTATATCGGAGGATGTCAATGAAAAACAATTTTTTTTCTTCTTAATCGTCGCGATAGAAAGTCTTCATTAACGATAATACCATGTTTATATGCAGCTGCGCGGGCATGATTTAATCTTGAGGGGGCTTTCTTATAAGGAATTCACATGTTATTAACATAATTTATGCTTGTTAAAAGTGTACTACGTAAGGGCATATATATATTTATATATATATATATCTCGCAATAGCACTAAGAATCGAATGAAACAAAAAGTATAAGCTTCTGCGCGGTAAGTTGGTTAAAACTTGGGCTCTGATAAAGAAAACGAGTTTCTTCTCGAGATATAATGCATTTCTCACGGAGTTGCAAAAAATGCCGTGCAAAAAGGACAAATGATAAAACGTTTATCTGGCTTTATCATCGTTTGACATATCCAATTAGTTCGAACAAGAATATATCCGCATATAGGCTATAGGACAAAGATATAAACTATTTTGAGAAAGTATCGAGGAAACTTTATCGAGCCGCCGCATTCAATAATGCAGCATCGCGGTGTCTGAGTTGCCGAGTAAAAATAGCACGGGAATAGCATGAAAATAGAACGTTACAAATGAAACACTGCAGCGCATTTGATGTGTGTTTTCGCTGGAAAAGTTGCTATAATGGTATTTATTGAATAGACGTCATCGACCTCTGCCGGCGCGGCGCGGTGCGGCGTTTATAAGTGATTGAGGTGCGAGAAGGGGCTCGCGCATGAAATATATATAGAGGCATGAGCTACCTGAGCAATGGCATTACGAAAATCGGGATCACTCCTTGCTGACCTCATCGCCGCTCCGAATTGCCTGCCCGCGGCAGCCCTCGCTCTGCCCTCTTCGCTGGAGTCATATCCGCTGGAGCCGGCGTCTCGCCGAGCGGTCGATGGTGGCAAGACACGAGGCAGTCCAAACTTCAGATATGTGTATGAGTTGCTGGCGAGTGGACTTCGCGGCCCATAACGCGGGTGACGTAGGATACTTTGGACGGTCGAGTCGCGCAGCTGGAAATTGCCGTAGGGTAGAGGTGACTTCTCGGCCGAGCCTAGCGCTGAGTCTGTGAAGTCGGAGTTCAGGTTTTGCCTGCAAATTCAATGACGAACAAGTTACTGCAGTGCACTGGATTACTTAATTTATTGGGGGAAGATGTGGCTTCTTTGCAATGTCGTCTAATGCGCTGAAAATCAATCATCGATATAGGATTATTTTATTAATTACACTACTATACTAACAAGGTGACCACCAAGCTTGGGGCAAATCGATTTTGATGAAACTTTCTTACAGAAAATCAAAAGACGCGTACGCGTTTTTCAGTTTTACCTCATAGTCCCTGTTTCGGGGCCTTTTATCCAGTGCATGCAAAAATGAAGGTTCTCTTTAACCTTGTATAACTTTTGGAGAAATAGATCTACTGCAATTGGGAGCTCACCAATAGAAAACTGACAAGGGGGGACCACAACCTCCGGGTCATGGATTTCAATAAAACTTGGTCAGTTGCCTTCTTCTGTGTAGAAATGAACGTTCCTTGAAGGATCCTGTCCCATGGGCCTTTGTTCGGGAGTTATCGGGACTTATATCGGATAGATTGGAAAATAGAGTCCCTATAAAAATCGTAATAACTCTTGAAATATTGATTCTATCGTAATTTTAGGGTTACCAATCGAAAGCTCAGACCAAATCCTTCTGTTTAAAAAAAAAAATATTTGTCAAAAAATTCCACTTTATAAAGCTCTACAGAAGCCGGAATTTTAAGTAGAAAAAAGAAAAACAAAATATGGTTTTCGACGTATTTTTTAACGTAGAATTCGAATCTGAAGTCAGATTAACGCTTTTTCATTTTTCATTAAATTCCAAAAAAATTGTAGAAACTTACCGACTTTTTCGATAGTTTTTTAACTTCCACGAGCGAAAAAAGGGTGTCACAAGCATTTTTGTGGATGGGCCCATTTTTTTTGGATTCCTTGTGTAATATAGAATGATATCCCGAAGGAATTAGGAGCGTCGAGTCAATTTGACTTTTTTTAGAGCCGGTGCCGAATTAATCGAGTTTTTTTTGTGGAATTGAACATATCGTCGGGTCAGTGGAAAAAGATCCCATATCCAACGAGTAGTTTGCGAAAATCCCACATCCAGTCTGCCGAGACAAAAAATCACACATCCAATTTTTCAATCGGAAAATCACACATCCAATTGTTCGAGTTTGAAATCACAC
>JAWWMK010000001.1:12430183-12451139 GCA_035047105.1 Galeopsomyia nigrocyanea
AACGGCTGCACAAAATCATTCATAACTGCTTTAACGCAAACTATAAAGCAAAAGGTATTTGTCATAAATCTGTCGAAGTCTAATTGTGTTTTATGAAAGAATAATCATGGAGCAAAGGGTCGCCTGTTTTCACATGTACTTGTATATACCTTAATTTTTCAATGTATTGCATATAAGGCCCCGTAAGTCCCAAAAAAGAACCTATGTACTAAAACTGAAAGACTCTTGTCTTTTGATTTTCTGTAAGGAATATTTTCTCAAAGTTTCATCAAAATCGGTCTCCCGCACGTTTGGTAGTCTCCTTGTAAGAATTTGCAAGATTCTAGGTTTTGAAAATTGAGCTACGGTTCATTGTAAAGCCCTGCAATGAAAATCGTAAACTCATTGAAAATTATCAATGAGAGCTTGAAGCGAGCACGCCTATGGCACTTTTGTGTTGACTCAATAAACGTGCTGCTTCGTTTTGAAAGTTCGACAATGGAAAAGAAACGCACGATGATATTGGTTTTAATCGCAGCGACGATTTAAAAAGCAAGTTCCGTGAAATGGGAAAATAAAGAGTCGCATGCACAGCAAATACAAAGACACAGAAACGCACGCGTTTTCTCGCATTATCCGTTCAATTTGATACACATAAAACGCTTTGGTGAATAATAAAAGTACTTTCCCAAAAAGAAAGTCGATCCAGTCGGTGTATCAACGATTCGCGCTGACAATAATCAGGAAGAGAAGAGAGAAAAAAGTGGCCGTCACCGTCGCACCGGGAGCAAGTGTGTCAACGCAGATACTCGCGCATGAGTGTTGAAGAGAAACGTTTGAGAGAAGCGAAGTGTGCCAAGCTCGACCGTAAACTCGTCGCACTCGTCTCGATTAGCGCGAACATATAAAGTACTGTATCTATCGGACGCAGCGCAGGCTAATTGCAAATTGAGCGCGCAATATGGCGAGCGAGCAAGTGGTCGAGCATTATAAATGATGACTGACCTGTAGATGGACCAAGCGTGCAAATCTTCGCTGGCCGGCGCCTCGAGGCCTCTCGTGTCCAGGGCGCCTGGCACCGAGTACCGGCGCTCCAACTCCCATGCCTCCGAGCCCATCACTTACCCTCCTCCTCCTCCTCCTCCTCCTCCTCCTCCTCCTCCTCCTCCTTGATCTTGATGATAATGATGATGACGATTGTTACATCGCCATTTCACCATGGATCTCCCCTTTGGCCCAGCTGTGGATCGTAATTAATGGCTGTATAGCTGTCTCCGAAATAAAAGAAAGCCTTATTTTTCTTCATTTTTTACTTCCTGCAGCTCTATTCGCAAGCTCTATTTTCGTTAAGTTATTCAATATACGCAATGAAGCATTATCCTACTCATGAAATAATAGTAAAGTATGTGTAAATCCGATTACGAAAGTTGCACAACATACAACGCGCGCGAATATGAACTTTCGCAGCAGCAGCAGCTTGTGTCTCGAGGAACCTCAACGTCAACGTTTGTCTCGTTACCAGCAGAACGAGCGAGTCGTAGTCGATCAAAAGGGAAAATCAATGAGGCTGCATGGAATCTGTGTCGGCACGCGCGCTTTCCTTGAGCTTCTTACATAGGAATAATGCATTTGTCGCGGATGCTTTCAATTTTCAGTGCACGCGCGCGGCAAATATTTATATAAAAAAGAAAAGAAAAAAAAACACACACAAGGAGAAGAAGTGTGTCAGATCAGACAGGACACGTATACATCGCGGCGGCGCGTTGATTTTGCAAACGAAACGGAGAAGCAGCATTTGTATAGGCTGCATCGTGAGAAAAAAATGCGGGTATACGTATGTGCGAAAGCGTGCGCATGGGAAATGATTATTTGCCAACGTGACAATGGGGGAAACTCTCTGGTGATATGTAGGTGAAAGATAGGAAGCTAAGACTGCCGCTAAGGCACGAGGCTTTCGGCCGCAAGTTCGCAATAGAGAGGAGAAAAACGGTCTCGCATTCCACGGCAGTGAGCGAGAAGCGAGAGAGCGAGAGAGAACTGACCGAAGCTGCTGTAAAGCATACATTACGGCATCGCCTACCTCTCCCCTTAAACTTGACATTCACCGCACAGCGAGCGAGCGAGCGAGCGCGCGCCAAGTTACGTTCGCACTTATCCTACCTTGCTGCAAGAAGAAGCTTCGTTGTCTGTTCAGCAGCAGCGATCTTGCCTTTTCGAGCTTTCGTCCTTTTTTCCTTCGTTGCTGCTGATTTTGGCGAGATTCGAGGTGGAAAAACAAGAAGCAGAAGAAGCAGAAAACTTATAGTGTAGAACCGAACATAATACACACAAACAACAACGTGGCCGTGACCCGTGACAAGCGCGACTGCGCCAGCAGCAGCGAGCTGCTCAGGCTCGGCGTCGGGCCCCGCATACCTATGACTCTCCTCCCCACCTATTTTCTTCTCTCTCTCTCTCTCTCCGGGGCCTCTCGCTTTTTTCTCTCTCTACACCGCCGCACCGCTGCTGCTGGCTGCTGCTGCTGCTGCTGCTTCCTGCTCCTTCCTTCCCTTCGCGGAGCGTTCACCTCGGACGACGCCGCCGCCGCCGCCGCAGTCTTGCTTCGTCGACGCTACACTCACCTTGACACTGCGCGCAGAGCGGAGAACACGCGTCGATAGCAACTTTTTTCGAGTGAAAGCTGAGGAGAATCATAAACGAAGCTTCAGTCAGATCGAACATCCAGGAGTATCGAGGTACGAATTATACTCACATTCCGGACGACTGCCTGTGTGTACCGCAGCTTTTTCGAGAGAGACATAATCTACATATGAAAGTCTCTCCCGCTCGGCATAACGCATAACACGTGTGCGTGTGCTCGATCGGCTTCAATGGGAATGGGAAAGTAGACACACTAGTGCCGCCGGATGGATTATCTTGTTTGATCCGCGAGAGAATCGTTGGGAAATGAGTCAGTTCTGTTTTTTTCTCCCTCCTTGTACCTACTTCAGAAGATATTTGTATATGAAATTCGATGGAACCTGTTTGAGCCGACATAAATTACCATGATCGTTGAAAACTCTGTTCAATTCCTAATACAATGATAACTGCAGCTATAAGTTTAAATCATGTATAATTCAGTTGACGTTAATCATTAAAAAAAAGAAAGAAAAAAAATTAGATATTCAAAGGTACAGGTATAATTAGTCTCCCATAGCTCATGCTAATTGTAATTACAAGCCTTGCTCACTTTCTATACCATTTGGACGTAGGCGCGCTCGGCAATTTGTTCGTTTAAAGTCTCATTATAACAATGGAGCCGCGCGCAACTTACAATAGCGCAGGTACAGCGCTGCGACTGGCTCACACAAGAATTAATTACAAAGCGCGAGCGGGAGAGAGCTTTCATTTTCATTTTCATTAGTTACTCCTCTTTAATTCATCATTGCTCTCGAAAAAACAGCTTTTCATCGTGAACGAAGACAAGAAACATTGCAGCTGATTTATTTAGCTTTGCCTAGATGCCAATAGTCGGTCGGAACGGATGCGAGATGCGGCCGAGCGTCGGCGCTTCGTAGCAGCTCAGCAGCATCGTAGCGACAACAACAGGTGTACCTGCGAGGGTCTGATTATCCGTCGGGGTCGTCGGCGCAGTCGTCAACAGCAGCAGCAGCGTCGCCAATTAACTATTATGGCTCCGAGTGGCGAAAATGTTCTCGACGTCGCGACCGTTTACCATTCCACTGCAGTGCTGTCGAACGACAGTGTTGTTTGCGGTTGTTTCGCTGCGAGGACTGAGCCCACGGCTGTGCTGAGAGATGTTTCGGCGAGGGTTTACGGTGGCGAGGTTCTCGCTGTGCTTGGCTCCAAAGGATCTGGCAAGAGAGCGTTGCTGGATGTCATTGGTGAGGAATGCATTTTTTTTCAAATTCAAACCACACTGGATTTAATAAAACGACGAATGCATCGATGAACAAATCGGCAGCCGGACGAACCGCAAGGGGAGAGACTCGCGGTCGTATCACACTAAACGGCAGCCTCCTGACGCCAGAATTATTCCGTCGCCACGGTGCTTACGTGTCTCATCGCTGCTATTTACTCGCGAGCTTGACCGTTCGCCAAACACTCACCTACGCAACCTGGCTGGCAAATCTGAGCAACCGCGAGTCGCGAGTGAGGCAAACTCTGGCGGATCTGGCCCTGTCGCAGGTGGCTAACAGGCCAGTCTCGGACTTGACCAAAGCGGAGTACAGGAGACTGATGCTCGGAGTGCAGTTAGCCAAGGATCCGCTGTTGCTTTTGTTGGATGAGCCCACTTGGGACACCGATCCGCTGAACACTTATCTGATTGTTTCGATGCTCTGGTCGTATGCCACACGGTAACACTTGAACACTGAAAAACTTGCAGAGATTGTCGATTGAACGATTATGATACTTGCAGCAAACACTCGATCGTTGTACTGACGATGGAGACGCCCAGGTCGGACGTTTTACCTTTCGTCGCCAGAGTCACGCTGCTCTGCCTTGGGGCGGTGGTTTATTCCGGGCCCACGAGAAGCATGCTTGAATACTTCGATTTCGTTGGGTTTCCCTGTCCGGAACTGGAAAATCCACTCATGTACTATCGTGAGTAATTGTCCGAATTTCTTCTTACAAGCGCGCTCGTTGCAGTATGAATGGATGTTTGCAGTGTGCCTGTCAACGGTCGACAGGCGCTCCCGCGAACGCTTCCTCGAGTCGAACCAGCAGATCTCCGTGCTGGTGGACAAATTCAAGGCCGAAGGTGGAGTGGTGCTGAAGGAAGCACCAATCTCGGCCCTCGGCGTCAAGGAAACGCCAACTTCCTCGCTGACGCCTACGCCCATCGGCATGTCGCACAAGAGCTTGCAGAATCGTGGAATTAATCCCGGATGTTTCTCCACTCTCTTGGCTCTCTACATGTAAGTCCAAGCGACAACACTGCAATATTTTCGATGGCCATCGGTGTGCGCGTGATGTGTCGTACGACCTCGGCGATTGATCATTTCAGGAGGAGTCTCGCCGCCACGTTCGCCTGCAACAAATCCGGAGTCTGCCACTTTGGCTCGCGAATCTTTCTACTGCCGTTCGTCCTCTCGTTGCTCAGTATCCTCTATTCGCACTCGAAGGAGCAACAATCGATGCTGTTCTTGCAGACTTCGGGTCTCATGTTCAACGTGCTCGTGCTTTTCTACGTCGCTGGAATCGCAATAACGGCTCTTATCTGTAAGTCCAGCGCAAGCAAAGCTCTCTGCTTTTATTCTGTCATGCGAGAGCGATTTTAATGGTCGTTGAAAACGTCAGTCCCGGGATTTCGAGCACGCTACTATCAAGAGAAGCGCGAGGGACTGTACGGTGGGGCGATGTTCATTACCTCGTACACTCTGCTGACGCTGCCGCTGAGCTTTCTCTCGACGATCATGAGCGTTGGCATTCTCGTGCCGATTCTCGAACTCGACGTTGTCTCGTGGATCAAAGCCAGCGGCATACTTTGGGCCTCGTTCGTCGCCACCGAGCAGCTCACCGTCGCCGTGCTGATGCTCGTTAAGAGGCCCATCACTGCGGCTATAACTGTTCTTTATGTCATGCTGCTCACTTTGGCCATTGCGTCGGGCAGTTTGCGTAGCTTCAGGTGCGTATTAACTGTAATTTTATACACTCTTTTTCAGTACATACATAGTAAGTATCAGCGGCTAGCTATCAAGAATCATGATCTGCATTTTCTCTCTCTACAGAATGTTGCCAGATTGGTTGAATGCCGTATCGACAGCTTTGCCGAATCGCTACGCCTCGCTCGCTCTCAATCAGCTTGCCATCGAGATGGACAATTTTAAGAATCTCAATTATAATGACACGATTACCTGCCCTGGAATACCAGAACTCTGTAGGTACAAAGACGGCAACACCTATCTGCGCGAAAGATTCACCAAGGAGACAGAAAACATATCGCAAGTGTTGAACGTCGAGCTGAACTTGTTAATTTCTTTAGCGTTCTCGCTCGGCTTGGTCATTCTCAACAGCGTGCTCTATCTCTTGCCACTACCTGCCACTGTCAAGGCCAAATTTCGCGAATGATAGCTTTAATCTTTCAGTTTGTGCGCGTGTACTTAATTATTTAGTTTTTAGGAGAAACTGTTCTATTGTCAAGTCGAAAACTCTAATTGCAATTAATTGTCAAATTATTTATCTTGGTAGAATCTAATTCGTATTTATTATAAATCTCTCCATATATATATATGTATGTGTAAAAAAATCGTTATCTGCATTTATTATTTTACAATATTCGTCAGAATATGATTATGTACATTAAATTCCCACGCGCTCAACTCTCTCTCTCTCTGTCTGTCTGGATAACAACGTCAACAAAAGAAATCTTATAAATCTATTACTTGAAAAACAATGGCATTTCACTTTTTACTCGGAAACTTGTCCCATTTCTTTGAGGTCGTCGGCAACGGAGAATTCGCAGCCGGTTGAACTGACGATCTCACTGATGTCAACGCCTGCTGCGATCTCGATCAGTTTCAGTCCTTGACCTTTGATTACTTCGAAGACGCCCAAGTCGGTGATAATCAAGTCAACACAGTACTGGCCTGAAATACAAATCAGTTGTTTACGTAACAAGCTTTAAAACGAGTTTCGATGGTCGGAAGATATCAAGTTTAAAGTCAAAGAAAAACTTACCCGTTACCGGTAGTGTACACTCTGGCAAGATTTTCGGGCTGCCATCTCTTGCTTTGTGCTCCATTGTGACAACAACTTTGGTGGATGCGGCTGATACCAAGTCCATAGCACCACCCATCCCCTTAACCAGCTGTCCTGGGATCATCCAGTTAGCCAGATCTCCTTTCTGGGATACTTGCATGGCTCCTAAGATAGTTAAGTCAATGTGGCCTCTGACAAGAAAAATTCAAATGAAAATTGTATTGATCATTGATATGGATAACGAGTATAGGAAGTAAAATTACCCTCTGATCATAGCAAAACTCTCATCACTGCCAAAATATGAAGCGCCGGGAAGAACGGTAACAGTTTCCTTTCCAGCATTGATCAAGTCAGGATCAACTTCGCTATCGTCAGGGAATGGACCAAGTCCGAGAATTCCATTTTCAGACTGCAACGTAACGTTGACGCCTTTGGGTATGTAGTTGCTGGCTAACATGGGAATGCCGATACCTAAGTTTGCTGTTGGAAAATTGTATTTTTAAAATGTGATTTTAACTATTATTAAGTACAATAAATAAAGTGAATGCATGTAAGCTTACCGTACATTCCATTCTTGAATTCAAGAGCTGCTCTTTTGATTATCCTATACCTAGCTTTGCTTGCAGGTGTAACCTTTACAGGTTTCACAGTCTGCTTGGTTGTTCGTTTCTGGAAAAAAAAACATATATTTGAATAAATCTTGATTTATTTAAATATATATTCAAAAAAAATCATATATTTTTCAAGAAACAGCATCATTACCTCAATACGTTTTTCATAAGATGGTCCTTTGATAATTCTGTCAATATAAATGCCAGGTACATGTACATGATCAGGTTCCAGCTGACCAACGGATACAATTTCTTCAACCTCAGCGATGGAAATTTTGGCTGCTTTACACATGGCAGGATTGAAATTCCTGGCAGACTTTTTGAAAATTAAGTTTCCAGCTGTATCAGCTTTCCACGCCTTGATGAGAGCAAAGTCTCCAGTGATTGCATGTTCCAATACATACTCTCGTCCATTGAATTGAGCAGACTCTCTTGGTTCACCGGATATTTCTGCATTTTGATCTTTATCATATTTGATAACAACATTACCCTCATGAATAATGGTTCCAAAAGCTAATACAAAAACATTATCTCATTAATATTACGTTTGTAGTATCCAAATAAGATGATGGATTAAATTAGTTAACTTACCTGTAGGAGTATAAAAGGCAGGAATGCCAGCACCGCCTGCTCGAACACGCTCGGCTAATGTTCCCTGAGGAGTCAATTCAACTTCTAATTCACCAGTTAGGTATTGCTTCTCAAATTCTGCATTTTCTCCAACATAAGATGCAATTATCCTCTTAATTCTATGATCCTTGAGTAGTTTTCCCAAACCAAAGTCATCAACACCAGCATTATTTGAAACCACAATCAAATCTTTGGATCCTCTTTTCAACAGAGCTTCAATAAGATTTTCTGGGATTCCACACAAGCCAAAGCCTCCCACAAGTAGTTTTGCTCCATTTGGAATATCAGATACTACTTCATCCGCAGATTTGAAAACTTTCCCATCACCCACTGGAGCTTGGTGTTTTTCATGCTTACTCTCTTGTTCAGGAACATCAGATTTGATGGAAAAATTCACAGTAAATACCTGTGAATATAATAATAATGATTATGTGAGAAGTAACTATTTTAAAAAAGTGAAGTATATTAAAAAATAAATAAATGGAAATAGTAATGAGATTGTATGAGGAAAATCAACTCACTCTTGATAATTTATGTAGCTTGTGAGAGTCCAAGTCAGCAGCAGTTCTTAAAAATAACAATCTGCCAATTTTACTTATAGAAAAGGCCATTTTGTCAAAGAAAATCTCCACAAGAGACACACCTCCACGCAGCACCTGTGTACCAATACTTCTCTAAATTAATTGATTCAATCTGAATAATCTGTAGAAGATCCAAGTTGGCCAGTAGTCCCCACCCTTGAATTATTTATCAGTTAAAGCGCCTCGTACGAGGCCCCCGGTACTGCGGCGAAAAATAAATCCGCATTAATGAGGAGCTGATTCTTCCCCTTCTACCGGTGCACACAGCCAAGGCGCAGCGGCTTTCTATCAAGAGGTAAAACGCGAGCGATTAATACTTATGTACCAAACTTGTTTTTTATTCAAATCGCGAATCACGACGACGACGACGTATCCACGCGCGTGTGCTCCCGAGACTAACGTGTTGGTTTAACCTCACCGCGGGGGATATCGGCATTGCGTAATCTGTTTTGCTTATTGCTGCATTTTCAGTACGAGTTTTTATGAGGCTATTTTTAGTTGCTTGCGAGGATCCCATCAATGTTTTTCGCGATAAATGTTGCGAACTAGTTTCGCAGGAAAACATTTTTTTGCAATAAAATTTGTCTGCTATACGGCTGCGATAGCCGAACAACATGTTTTGAAAATGTTGAAAAACTTGTTTGTATCTTGGGAGCTACAAAAAACTAGATTCTTTATTTATTGTAAATATGAAGTTTGGGAATCGTTAATAATAATAATAATAATAATTTTCAAAATTCTGGATCATTTGCCAAAAAAAACGAATCGATTCTCGAAATCTCGAAACGAATCGAAGTATCGCAGGGCGCGTAATTTGAAATCTAAAATCAAGCGAAATAAAGTTTTTATTGTACTAAATTCATCCCTTGGCAAAATAATGATTATTTTCTCGATTGACTAAACAGAGGCCTCTCATAATAGGTACTTTGCGCATAACTTTGTATTTTCCTCAATTAAAATAATGTTTCGAAATAATTATGGCTCGATTGAAAATTCTTGTTTTTTTAAAAATAAAATTAGCTGAAAAAAAACCCCTCTCAAGTCGAAAGCACAACCCCAACATACTATACGCAAACAAAGCCTACGCACGTCTATCTCACACAAAGGCGAATGGCGTTACATACATATAGGTGTCCGCACCCTAGAATGCTACAATGCAGCGTAAAAGGGCCTCACCCCCGGCAATCGATATCCGCGTGCTGCGTAACCACACCTCTTCCTTGCCTGTCAGCCGCCGGGCGTGCAAGCTCTCTCCCTCTCTCTCTCTCTCTCTCTCTCTCACTCACTCGCGCTAGAGCTGTGTGCGTTTACGCCTGTTGCCAGTGCGTCGACTGCGAGCAGAAATACACGCGCAAAGTGACTCATCTTATGGTGGGTACTTTGCATCTCAGAAAACACGCATTTCCCGGCGCGACGCTCTTTTCTTTTTCAATTTGCCTCGTGTGCGTGTATGTTTTGAGGAGCGGTGGGCTGGGGGAGGTGGATGCTGCTGCTGCTGCTGTGCTGCTGAGGACCTTCAAGTTTACGGGTCGATGATTGATTGAAGTGTTGTGTGTGCGAGCTGTGATTTTGTTTTGGGGCTTGGTACTTTTACCAAGGATACACGAATCTGATATGCGAGTGATTAGAATTTTTGTATGTAGATAAAAGGTGATAATACAAGTGAATAATTCCAGTTGATATTTTGATGAAGCTTCCATTTTTTTTATAGATTTGATCAAATCAAAACATCACATCCGAGATTTCGTTTATACACCTCTCAATAAAAGCAGCAATGAAATATTATTTTCTGCATTTGCAACAAACGTAAAGGCGCTTTGAATTTGAAACTAACGGATGATCGAGTTTAGTCTAATGATATCCTAACGCCGCATACTCGTAAAAGATAATTACATAACACTCAATTACAAGTCTTCTTTTTTTTCTCCCGTTATAAACAGGATATAAAAGGACCATAATAGTTGTTGGTAAACAGTGAGTGCAGCGAACGCAAGCGAATAGATAGGATGGAGGTGAAAGGCCGCGTCGCCCTGGTGACGGGAGCTGCCGCCGGCATAGGCAGGAGTTACGCCGAGGAACTGATGAACCACGGTGCCAAGGTGAATATTTCATGCTCAACAGCAGCCTCGTCCTAAATTTTTATTGACAGCATTGATATCTGGCGTGTACATATCTTATGAGCTTTTCAATTTTAATTCGACTCCTTCGCTTTTTACCGCAGTATTTATCAATTTTCAATTTAAATGTACTTTGAAAGAAAAACAAAAAGGTCGATCATTGTTGCAGGTGTCGATATGCGACATAAACGTCGAGGACGGCGAGAAACTTTACCATACTCTGGCCTCACGTCACGGCAAGGATCGAGTTCTCTTTTGCCTGTGCGACGTCACCGACTACAATCAGTTCGAAGGTAAAAAGCTTTAGTTAAATCGAAACTCGACCAAATTCTAACTTGGACAATATAATTCGTTCATAAACACACGATGACATCTGCAGAGGCATTCAAAACGACAATCGCGAGCTTTGGCCACATCGACATCGTCATCAACAACGCGGGCATTATGAACGACAGATTCTGGGAGCTGGAAGTCGACATCAATCTCGTACGTATGAAGAAATCCATGAAAATGAATTTGAAATTGAAGAAGGTAATGATTGTCGATGATTTCGTGTAGAACGGAGTGATTCGCGGCACGCTGTTGGCTCAACGTTACCTGGGCATCGATAAGGGTGGCCGAGGTGGCATTGTCATAAACACCGGCAGCAACGTCAGCATCAATCCGTACGTTAGCGTGCCCATTTATTCGGCAACCAAGGCCGCTATCGTCAGCCTCACCAGAGCTTTTGGCGTAAGTCACCACGCGACTATCTTATCCACATGCCACTCGAGCTTGTTGTTTACCAACAAAGCTCTCGCGCTAGTGTGCTTTGCCTACATTATGCAAGCTTCGTCTATTTCGCAGCTGCATTAAAATCCATAATTTAGTTGCGTAATGTGCAATTATCGAAGCTTGAATTTGAATTTGAATTTTGCAAGCTACATTATTAGAAGCAATTTGCCATTGGCATGATATATTCGATGCGACGATCATTTGTAATGTAATGTAACGCCTCCGCAATGTGGCATTGATTTGTACGTATTGTGAGGTTGCTTTCAGGACCAGTACCACGTGGGTCTCACGGGGGTACGAGTGATGGCAATCTGCCCAGGGGCGACAAAGAGCAATTTGGTGCGCGACGTCGGCAAGCAGCTTTTGGCGCCGCGTTACGAGGACGCTTGGCGCCGAGACACCGCCACCTCCAATTCACAACCGTAAGTGTGTTAGCTGCCTCTCTCTCTCTCTCTCTCTCTCTCTCTCTTTCAGCGAAAAACTTCATTTTTTGATATTTCATTTGCAGACCGGAGCACGTGGCAAAGTCGCTCATTCAGATATTGTCGAGTGGCAAAAGTGGTAGCGTTTGGCTGGTGGAGAACGGGCAACCTGCTCGCGAGATCACATACGCCAAACATTAGATTTGCGCGATGGTCATTCCGATCCCGCGCCATATGTATTGAATTTCCAGTTTGTACCGTCGGGAATATTTTTCCTCGCAGATCAACCGTTGCCGTACCAAAATAAACCATTTTTTTAATAACATTTTTTAAAATTGAAAGGAGAATCAAACGATAATGTTTGTGTTTTCGTAAGCGTCATTGGAACATTATCCGACACTGCCAATTGTCTAATCTGACCTTCGCGTCAATTTGGAATCGTACACTCGAGGCTTTGAAAGCGAGGGCACAGCAAAGCTCACCCCTTTTAACATTTGATATTCGAGCGCGACAAATGAATATTTTATTTCCATTAAATGATTATGTCTGCGTATGAAGGGTACACGACGATGATTTCAGGTGATATAAGCAATTCAAGCAGTTTTTTCAAATAGCTTTTCGCGATGATCTTGCTTACATCTTATTTAGCGACATTTCAAAAATGAAGTTACAATCATACACTATATCAAAGGTACTTAGAGATTCAATCATTGATAGTGAAATCTTTTTCCTTTCAGTGGCTGATTGAAATAACTATTTACGTGATGATTGTATACTTTGAGAAATTTAATTTTGTCTGTGATATTATCGACTGTTTCTGTTCCACATTGTCTCGCTAAAAAAATTCATAGCTGGAATCAAAATACGTAATCATTCACAAATTTGCTTCTACTACCGCTCAACTATAATCACTCCAAAATAAAAAAAAAATAAATAAACAGCCCTAAACAATGATTATTCGAATTGAATCGTAATATAACTATAATGCGACTCGCTATGAACAAGTGAGAAAAAGCAAAGTGTTCAAATTGCGTACTTAAATTACGCATTTTTAACGAGGTACTTATCTATTCAAGATATTTTTTGATAGAACTTTATTTTTGAAAAATCATGTATGTGACTGTGTGTTGCAATTTTTTCGTTCCTTCGTATGCACATATGTCTATTGTAGCTAAGCTTCTATTGAACGTCCAGCCAATGATCGTTTGCATCCGTGTGAAGTGACGTCCGCGACATATAAATGTTTTTTTCATTGTTGCCATATAATTAATCTAAGGGAAAATAAAAAGTGCATGTATTTGCGTCCAAGTATTGGGATTGAGACTTTTCAAATGCTATAAACTATTGAGAATAAGTTTTAAGAAAAAAAATTTACATTTGCGACGAAAAAGAAAGATTGTTTCTATGAAAGATTTATGTAAGCGTGTAGCTTCGTTTGCAATTGTTGATTTTCCATGTGATGAATTATACTTGTTAATTTTATTTCGAATCTACGTATCTATTGTATTATGTTGCGCTCATATATTCGATGCTGCAAGCCTTAAATAAAATGCATTAGCTTAAAAATTCACCTGCGTTCTTTCATTCTGCGTTCCGCTCATTGTCTTTTGTTTCAGCTACCTAACCCAAATTTCAAGTTAAAAACATGCTTACCAAATTCCAGTGACTTTGTAAAGTATTAAATAATTTTTAAAAAAATAGCCTTGAAAATGAAACTTGCGACGCCCTTTGGAAAAGCTACGCTCTACCGCTCACAGAAAGTAAACGATGTCCTTCAATTCATCCGGAAAAATTTCAGGTACCTAGCCACTATATCGAATCCGGAAAAACTCCGATAGATATACACAACTCTTTTGAGTGGCGCATGCGTTCGACAGCTTTGAGAGCGTTTTTTTTTCTTTTTAGTTTCCTCGTATTTCAGGCCGAAAACACTCCACTAGCACTATATGTACTTAGTTTTCGTAAAATCCACTTTTATGAATGAGTGATCTATATGAAAAAAGACGCGAGATATTTCTTTTTATCGCTGTCGACGTTTTTATTTACAAGATTTTCCTGCCGTTTTTTCAAGTGCTTTTGAATTTTTCCAATAAAGTTTGATGCAGAAGAAACCACGTAATATTCACGAACGCTTGATTTTTGCTCCAAGTTCTTTTTATTGAGCACAGTCAATATCTTATTTAAAAATTTCTCATCCTAAAGTGTTCGTTGTTCCTGCTCTACTTGATTATAAAAATAGTATGTTTTATTAAACAGCTGAGACAGTTTTTATGACACGCCCACAGAGGGGACATTCAATTTTGTTCGTGAATTGTCGATCAGCTGGGAAATGATGCAACTTGAATGGTTTACGCGAGGAACATATTACTTTTCCCTCTAGACAGCACTTTCTTTTCGCTAACTTATATAACTGGATGAAAAGAAAAAATTGATCGTCTATGGTTACGAAACGAATTCACACTCGGCTCTGAACTCTTTTCAAACGAAATAAAAAATAAGTATCCCTTAACTTTTTGACATCGACTGAAACGATTATCAACATGATGATTTTTTTTTTGTTTTGGAGAAATTCAAAGCAAATAAAAATAAAAGTGAAATCGAAATTGCAGCACGACAGCCACATCGTGCCGCCGCAAGAAAGCCATAGCCGCAAACTCGCCGAAAATCATAGTGCCAGGCAACTGCCGCGAGTACACTCCTCCAATTATCTCAACAGAGTGTCGGGTGGCGGTAGTGGTTGGTGGGTGCTCGAATGGTGGATTGGGTTTGGTCGCTGCGGAGCAACTACTGCATCACGGCGCCAAAGTATAGACAAAAGAAACTTTGATAAAAAGTCGCAAACAAATGCGATGGGGCAAAGGAAAAAAGGCTGCTTTTTTATTTTGTCCTTGATCAGAGAGTGATCCTCGCAGACGCGTCGGGCGCTTGGGCTGTTGAGAGGCTTTGCAAGGCTTACGGCAAAGGACGCGCCAAGTTTTATCCTTGCGACCCGAAGAACTCGTGCCAAATCGAGGGTAATTCGACAAGGCGTTATCTCTCGCAAACAACCTCGTCAACAATTGCCTACACACTTTTTCTTCTTCGCCCAAAGGCATCTTCAAGTCTTCGCATTGCCGAGAGGAGAACGTCAGTATTCTCGTGAACGACCTCGACGCTATTCAAAGTCTACCCGACTCACCGATCAACTCGTGTCCCGGCGACACCAAATACGTAATCAAAAACAATTCATCCGTTCTTAGCTCAAAGTTTAACATTTGCTGGATCTTGTCGTAGAGCAACACAAAGCGTATCACCAAAATTGCATTGGAATTGATGCCTTCGAAATGCAAATCGAGCGGTGGTATAATCGTCAATTGCGCCTCGGTACTGGGCTTCATGGGCTGGCCGGATAAGCCCGAGCCGGTGTACTGCGGCAATGAGCCTGCGATAGAGACAACCCTAGGACTTGCGGTGAGTGTGTCCTTTATGTCGATACTAGTAGTCTACCTAGCCCCTGTCTATCCCCGCCGTACATACATTTTTTTCTTTTTTTTATCAGCGCGTAATGCTCATTTGCCTTTTTTATCGGCTGGTTTTACCGAGGAAAGCGAGTCTTTACTGCTTATAAGATCGCGCTTCAATATGCACTTTTCTCAGATCGTTGCGCCAGGAATACGACGTTCAGCGAGGGAATGCCTGCATATAACCAACAGCTGATTTTCAGATTCCTAATTTATAAGCTCAATTTTCGTAATTGTACAATGAATTGACTCGATGCAAATTCAAGTTGATTGCACTAATTGATTTTGCACGGAAAAGCTTCAAATAAAATCGAACAAGCGAGGAATTCAATAACATGAATGCGTGATCGATCAAGTTCAAATAGAATATGTATTGAATTTTTTCCTTCTAATTCCCGTGCGCAATTTTTTATGTCAAAACAATTGACGCTTTCAGTTTGAGGAAGATCGATCGGTTGTTTTTTTATCGAAAATTGGAATTTCCCGTGTATCGAAAAATGCCAATCACCAGTGCGTCGGATTCGAATTGGTATATGATTGATTTTTATACATTTAATCGCAGCGCTTCTTACGAATAAAAGCATGAAATGCGATAGAGAAGTAGAAGATCACATCCGATCATAAATTAAACTCGTAAATCAAGTTTCAAACCAATTATTGTAAGCGTTCAGCGTGGAAAAAATGAAAAGCTCTCGATTTAGTGATAATGTTCAATCGGATAACCGTAAATCGGCCATTAATAGCGAAGGAATCTTGCAGACAAATCTTTCCTTTAGCTTCTTAGTATATGTTCAAATCTACAAAAAAAAAAGCCACAATTCGAGAAAGTTATGGAACGAATTTTCAAAAGGGGTGCACGCTTTTGGGGATGCGATTGTTTCAATCTATATTACATACAGAACCTAAAAAATCAGGTGCCCATTTCCGAACCGGCGTGTGACAAACTTTTTTCGCGCATAGAAGCTCTAAAAATAATCGAAAAAAAAACAACGCAATTTTCCATAGTTTTTTAGAATTTCATAGAAAACGGAAATTAATAGCGTTAATCTGACTTTAGAATCAAAATCTATGGCTCAAAATACATCGAAAACCATGTTTTATTTTTTTACTCGCAATTCCTATTCTTGTAGAGCTTTTTAAAATATAAGATTGCATAAAAACTCAAAACTATACAATTTGGACACGTTTCGTGTTTTCAGAGCTCTACAGGAGTCGAAATTCAAAGTAGAAAAAAAATAAAATATGGTTTGTGACGTATTTTGAGCCGTAGAAGTTGGTCCTGAAGTCAGATTAACACTAAAATTTTTCGTTTCTTATGAAATTCGAAAAAAAAAACCATAAAAAAACAACAAAACCGCAAGTTTTCGTTTTTATCGATGTCAGAGTTTGCACGTGATTTTGACACTGTCACACATTTAATAACCTTGTAGGACAGCGTGCACCTAAAATTGAGAGAGTGCACCCAGTTTAAATATTTGAAAATTCTTTCTCGAATTATTACGGCAGTTTTTTTTTTATAGATTTGCTCATATAGTACACGCGGTTCGTTTACCCTGAAATAAAAACAAAAAAAGGAAAATAAAAGAGAGAGAGGAAGAGAGAGAGAGAGAGAGAGAGAGAGAGAGAGAGAGAGAGAGAGAGAGCTGCCTTTGGTGGAATTTTTCCATTGTCTGGATCGCAGGCGAAGTTTTCAGTGGAACAGACGGGAATACGGCTGGTTGCTCTGTGCCCCTCCAATAGAAGCTTTGAGGCCATTGGACTGCCTGATATGCCTGACGGCTTGACGATGCGCGACGAGGCGTCGCCTTGCCAAACGAGAAACTGTACTCCCGATCCGTAAGTTCCGACGTAATTGCAATTAACCTTTTGCCAAAACGACTGCACCCGCCAACTTCTGCAGACGCGCGGCTTTTTTTCCTTTTAATCATTTTGCCGGATGCCAAACAACATTAATTCTTTTCAACTGCAATATTCGGTGTTTAATAAAACAAAGATTATTTGAAAATAAAACAATTTGCCGCTACTCTTTGACCAAGCGGAAGAAGAAAGAAATGCCATTTGCAACTTGCCAATGTCAGCGTTGAGCTTTCTATATATCGGAATATGCATATGATGCGGGCAGTGTATGTGTTTGCAGGCGTAAAGACAGAAGCCGTATCGGTCGTGCGCTTGTGCACGTGATGGCGCAAGCCCCAAGCGGAACTGGCTGGCTGGTCGAACCGCCCTTCACTGTTCGCCAGAAGCCCAAGCTTGTACTTCCTCTTGCCGAGGACCAACTCCAACGCTCCACTGAGGTATCTATGCGCGCTTCTGTTTTCTTCCTGTGATTTACGAATGCACTTTGTTGCCCACCCAACTTTCCCAATATTTGCAAGCTTCTTTTCGTTTTTTCTTCTTTCTTTGGCTTGGCTCGAAAAGGCTCGCTCGCGGCTGAGCGACGAGCGTCTCGCTGATGTATGTTTTCGGAACGAGACAATGTCTGCGAACATTGTTTATATCCTCCTTCTTTATACTGCTGTCGAACAAAGGGCCAATTTCTGGGGGCAATTTTTCGGTCCAATTTTTTCTGAATTATCAAAATATATACATTAATGTTTCTTTTGTGTAGGAATGTCCAATTACTTTGTCGTCGGGTCCTTCGCCCTCTTACGCGCCGGATGGCCAATGTTCGTGTGAGTCGTCGCGCAAGAGTTCCTGTTCCAGGCATTAAATCTAGAGTAATCCTGGTGTCTTTGTTCGTAAATCGACGCGAGTAACAAAACGTCTATCTTGCTTGTTCGGAAATTCAATGTTGCTAATTAAAATAAGAAAATGTGCGACAAGTGAATAGTTAAAAATGATGAAAACAAAGTATACTCTCTACACTACGCAAAACCATTTTTCATCGAAATTTCAGTGAAAAAAGAAAAGTCTAATCCTACACAAAAAGCGTTTCCCCTTTTCTTCACATAAAAACGACGGCATCCTGCGCGCTATCATCAACGTCATCTCGATAAAAGCAAATAATCCAAGCATCGTCCTCGTCGTCCTTTCATAAAAATACGAACAAGAGGTACAAGCACAAAGTGGATTAAAGGAGTTGAAGCAGCCGTTGGCTTTCCCTTATATATAAGTGAAAATGAAAAATCGCGTAGCAGCAGCTTTCCTTTGAAAGACTTTGCCCCTCTCGTTAATAATAATCCAATCTCGATACTCGGTGCAAGCACCTCGACACAATACACAAACTCGGCATTGTTGTTGAGCGCGGCGTCAGCATAGTTTTATCAAAATCGTCGGGCGGTGTATAAAAAGTGCGTTCACAGCCGTGATGGCGGCATGAGAGGCCAACGTTCGAGTAAATCATATACGCCAGCACGTCGACGTCGTCTATCGATCGTCGTCGCAGCAAAACTATCATTTTCTTACTATATGTTTTGATACTCGGCAGACCTATACAAGAAGCTTTAATTAGCGCGCAATTAAAATTGCATTCGGCGGCGGAGATATACACAATCAAGAGAGAGGCTACTTGGCGTTTATTGAACCGGGACAAGTGGGTGTTGGGTTTTTTCTTTTTTAGAGCAAGCCTCGAGGGGCTTCGCTCTTATTGTCCCGTGCGAGCCTCTGCAAGCTTATATATATTGTTGCGGCCCGCTAGCTCGCGCGCTTTGGCTTTTGTGCTCGCATCGACGCCCGACTACGCTTGCAATGCGACTCTCTCCTCCTCTTCTTCTTCTTCATCTTTTTTTTTTATTTATGAGGCCGCACTCTTTTTTTCATGCTCAATTTCTTACTTTATTCTTTTTATTGGATTTTTTTTTCTTCATTAGACTGCAATCCGTTTCGTTTTGAATTCCTTGCCTAAAGAAGCTCAAGCAAATGAGTGGTTCATTGAACTTTTGTATACATATAAGACACATTGCTTTCAATAAGGTAGTCGACACGGCAGCATTGTATCACTCATTGATTTAGTCGACCAATTATATACATGTCCTTCGATTCGCAGCCAAGTTGAACTGTTGTTGGAAAACTTGTCGGGTACAAGTTTTCCAGGAAGTTAGTAACGTACGTCAAAAAGAAGAAAGTTTCGATAAGTGCTAAAGTCGCAGCGTATTTTAAAACGATTCAAACAACGACCGAAACTTTTACAATCTATAGTTTATCGCTGAATATTCATTTTTTCTATAGTCCTCATTTGCAATAATTGCTCCTACAGCCATTCATCGAGAATATCATTTCTTAATCAATAAAAGCCTGCACACGCGATTCATTCTTCAAGCCTTATACTCTATCTGCCTAAAAATATCGCGAGAATAAAAAATAAAACGCCTTGTTTTATGCAAGTAGTATAGTTACATTTATTTGAGCTCTGATAACATGCGCCATAAGTCTCTCATACATTACGTTCGCTCGCTGAATGCTGTTGAGAAGCGAAGGTTGAAAATAGCCGAAAGCCAGTAAATACAAGTACGCGGCCTAGGTATATATATATATATATATATATATATATATATATATATACGAAAGTTGAATGAAGCAGTTGGAATTCTGCTTACGATAATTATTCGTGTCTCTCGATTCTCAATACACAGATTTTATTGTTAGTCTGCTGTGATGACATTAGAAGACGTTGGTTTTGCCAAATATGTAATAGCGATTAATAGTTGTGTATTATTTATTGGAAATAATGTGACATTGTTTACAGTGATTTTATGCAGCCGATCGATACACAACCTATAATTATTCTCATTACTAGAGTATCTAATGATATTTACTACTCTATTTATCGAGTAGAGTAGGTTATCTAAAAATAATTTAAAGTGTTTGTCATTATTTTTTGTAGCAATCATTCTTACGTATTTTCTGAATTGTAAATAACCATTTTGGCATACTAAAAGAAAGGAATATACAAAATCGACATTTCCATTGAATCAATAATATATCTTTACTAATAAAATTCTAATTAATCATTATTCTCAATAATTGGAATTTTTTTCGTCATTACAAATTGGTAAATCTCATTCGCGAGTGGACATTTGAAACATCTGCGAATGCTTCGATATTGACTGTAACAGCGTTCACCGTGCAGCGATATTTAGCGATTTCCCATCCATTTTTCGTGCAATCGTCGGACAAAAAGTCACGATTTAAAAAAGTCTACTCAATAATTTTGCTGACGGCCGCTGTACTAGCATTATTACCAGTAACCGAATTTTACTTTTATGTGTACTGTTTAAATACAACTCTATCGAAAGCATTTGCAACTGCTTGGCCCTATATGTAGTATACTTGCGTGATTGTCTACTTTGTACTACCAATGTTACTGATCATACCCGTCACGGGAGCGGCCTTAGCTAAATTGCCGGTGCCAGGGTTCCTCTCGCGACGACTGGCAAAAGACTTTTGAGTTGCGCCAGTCTATGCAGTTCCCGCCGGGGGAACGGCCTTAGCTAAATTGCCGGGGCCACGGTTCATCTCGCGACTTGTAGCAAGCGACTTTTGAGTTGAGCTAGTCTATGCAGTTCCCGCCGGGGGACCGGCCTCTGCTAAATTGCCGGGGCCACGGTTCATCTCGCGACTTGTAGCAAGCGACTTTTGAGTTGAGCCAGTCTATGCAGTTCCCGCCGGGGGAGCGGCCTGTGCTAAATTGCCGGGGCCACG